>CM046448.1:40217837-40472003 GCA_025506515.1 Flaveria trinervia | reverse complement strand
TGTAGTGTTAGAATTCTTTTCTTGTTCATATGACCAAGACGACAATGTCAAAGATAGGTATCACTCAAATCCAACTTGAGTTTCTTGGTGCTAGTTTGGTATATTGACCTATTTAAAGTATTTTCATGAACCAATTCATAATACCATTAATGGGAATAGCTTTAAAATAGAACATATCATTTAAAGAAACATGAATATCTTTTTCAACAAATGATAATACTGATGGGTTTGATTGAACACAAGAAAACAAGTTTAACCTTTTAAACTTTCTGAAAAACGCAGCGGAAGAATAGCATTATAACATGTTTATAATGTGAAAATTTCATGTTCTTAATGATGTTTTAAGATGGAGAAACAAACCCAAATCAAAAGGGATCTTTTTTATGTGAATAAACATGCTATGTATACATAAAACAACATAATATGACAACCAGAAAGGGGCTGCCATATCTACCTTTCTGCAGCCCTAAAATCGACCAAAGAAGAGTAGAAAGGATGCTGAAAATTCGGCCAAAACTCCAAGGAAGGAGCCTCAAGCTTGTATACCCCAAGCCTCCTTGCAAAGCACCTTCTTGTTAGGAAGATTCAACACCAAAATCAACACAAAATGGCTCTCAAAACTCCTAATGCTGCTGCTCGTGCTGTAGCTATTGTGAGAGAGAGAGAGAGGGATTATTTTGGTTGTTCTTGCATGTATAGAGTGTGGTCAAATGAGGAGTGTAAGACTAATTTAAGTTATGTGTGTTTTCTAGACACCAAATGGTCCAATCACCATTAAAGGGGCGGCCAAAATGAATTTAAAACCCAAGTTTTCCCACTAAAACTTGAACACACACACAATTAAAACTAGTCTTTTGTCACACATTAATAAGTCATCTACTAGACTTATTTAAAATGTGACATATGTCTTCTTTAATTAAACAATTTAATTAAAGTACACTCATATGTATTAATGTTATTTAAACCCTTTTAAATGACAAAAATAACAATAAACTCATTAACAAATTATCCTTATAATTTGTTCCATCTCATATGCAACTTATTTAGAAAACCCATTTTTTTCTAAATTTGGTGTAGATATTTAATTGCATGATCATATCATCAATTAAATATTAATTGGTGTTTGCTAAGCTTGTCATTGGGTATAACCCGACTTGGATCATAACGTACTAACCACATCAATATTCTAAGTGTCTTGGGCACATAGAATCCTACAATCTCCCACTTGCCCAAGATTCATAGAAGATTGATGCAAGCAGTAAATACCGCCTAACAACGGTTTACTACCCTTAATACGCATGACTTATAGCCATTCAATAATATCATCCCTTTCAAGTACCCTACTTGAAATGATTTAGGTGAATCAATCATTTATCCTTTTGTTACAGATGTCATGTTAAATCCAAGAACACAGAATGATCATTCCTTGTTGATTTAACTTATCAGGCCTTAGACATCTAACTCTCAACGAATAAAAGGAACAAATTCCATCTTGACTACATACGTTTCTCACAAACACCTCGTGTCATATCTGAACATACCCTTATGTGTTGTCCACTATTTCAGGACAGTGAAGAATAAGCTCAAGGTATAATACTTGGTGAATATCAAAACCCAATATGTATCTCAGGTCGGAGGATACCAAATGATATTCGCCTTTACACAAATTTACTTATGATCAATCAATAAGATTCCATGTAGTAAAATTTGAGATGCGGGTTAGTCCAATATTTATATCCCACAAATATCTATGAACCTTGGTAGCAACCCATTGCTCTATATTCATCCTTATGAATATCAACCAATCAAGTTCATAATAATCTTACCCTCACACTTGTTCCCACAAGTGTGAACGACTACGGACATTTAGAGTAAACAATTTACTCATGGATTAAACATGCTAAATTGGAACATTAATTGAAACATTATACCAAATAATTTTATTCAAATAATAAAGATTCCACATATCCAAATACAAAGTTTACCGATCAAATCCAATCACTAGAATATCGAAGTCCCATGGCACAAGTGTGACCTTCATGCTTTGCCTTTTCAAGGAGCTTCGTGAGAGGATCCGCAATGTTTTGATCCGTGTGAACTTTGCGAATACATATCTTTCCTTTTTCAACTTCATCTCGTATGTAGTTGAATCTCCGCTCAATGTGCCTAGTCTTTTGATGAGCACGAGGTTCCTTGATTTGAGCAATCGCACCTTCGTTATCACAAAAGATCTCTAGGGGTTCCTGAATGGAAGGGACAACCCCTAGATCGGCAATGAATTTCTTCAACCATGCAGCTTCTTGAGCTGCTAATGAGGCGGCGACATATTCTGATTCTGTAGTTGATAGAGCCACCACATCCTGTTTGGAGCTCTTCCAAGAGACCGCTCCTCCATTCAGAATGAAAATATATCCCGATTGTGACCGAGAATCATCACGATCGGTTTGGAAACTCGCATCCGTGTAACCTTTTACAACGAGTTCCTCATCACCAGATCCATAGATTAGGAACATATCTCTTGTCCTCCTTAGGTACTTAAGTATGTTCTTAACAGCCATCCAATGACTGTTTCCAGGATTTTATTGGTAACGACTTGTCATGCTTAAGGCGCATGACACGTCCGGTCGAGTGCATATCATTGCATACATGATGGATCCAATAGCAGATGGGATTGCCTTCATTTTATCTTGCTCATCCTTTGAGCTAGGACATTGAGTCGTACTCAATATCGTTCCTCTTTGAATAGGTACGGTACCTTTCTTAGAGTTCTCCATCTTGAACTTTTTCAAGATCTTATCAATGTATGCACTTTGATTCAAACCAATCAACCGCCTTGATCTATCCCTATAGATCTTTATTCCCAGAATATATGCGGCTTCACCAAGATCCTTAATGGAAAAACAACTTCCAAGCCAGGTTTTTACACCTTCCAAGGTTGGAATGTCATTTCCAAATAGTAGTATGTCATCAACATACAATACTAGGAAAGTTATTGTGCTCCCACTAGCCTTCTTATACACACAAGCCTCATCAGCGTTTTGATGAAGCCAAATTTCTTTACCTCCTCATCAAAACGATGATTCCAGCTTCTAGATGCTTGTTTCAATCCATAGATTGATTTCTTTAACTTGCATACTTTATTAGGATGTTTTGGATCGACAAAACCTTCAGGCTGAACCATATAAACATCTTCCTCAAGATATCCATTTAGGAAAGCCGTTTTGACATCCATTTGCCAAATCTCATAATCATAATGAGCAGCTATGGCAAACAATATCCTTATAGACTTTAGCATCGCAACAGGTGAGAAGGTTTCATCATAATCAACCCCTTGAGTTTGAGTGAAACCCTTGCTACAAGTCTAGCTTTATAAGTATCCAAGTTTCCATTCATATCGATTTTCTTCTTGAAAACCCACTTACTTCCAACTACCTTGGAATTAAGAGGTGGCACAACAAGTCCCCAACTTGATTGTCATACATGGATTGCATCTCAACGTTCATGGCCTCAAGCCATTTGTCACAATCCAAATTGGACACTGCATCATGGTATGTGGTTGGTTCATCTGAATCTACCACATAGCATCCATCCATGAAAAATCCATCTTTCAGGTGGATTACTAGTTCTACCACTTCTGCGAATGTTTTGTGTGTATTGATCAATCATTTGATCATCTTCAACATCCTCATGTTGAGTGCTAGTTTCAACAAAACGTGTATCGGGTTGTGGTTCTTGATCCTCCTCAAGATCCACTGTTCTACAGTTAGTTCCTTCCATAAGGAACTTTGCTTCTAAGAACTCACCCTTTCTGGAACAAACACCTTTTGTTCCAATGGATCATAGAAATAATATCCCATAGAATCTCTAAGATATCCAATAAAGATACACTTGGTGGATCGGACATCTAATTTGTTTGGGGTGGGAGTCTTAACATAAGCCTCACAACCCCAGACCCTTAAGTATGATAGGGATGGAACTCTTCCATGCCATATCTCAAAAGGTGTCCTTTCCACCTTTTGGTTGGGGCCATATTTAGAATACGGGCCGCGGAGAGCAGAGCGAAACCCCAAAATGATAGAGGTAATGTGCTTCTAGCCATCATAGATCGAACCATATCCAATAAGGTTCGATTCCTCCTCTCAGACACACCATTATGTTGTGGTGTTCCAGGTGGAGTGAGTTGTGAGACAATCCCACAACTCCTAAGATGATCTTGAAAAGCATCACTCAGGTATTCACCTCCTCTATCGGTACGGAGAACTTTAATTGACTTGTTAAGTTGATTTTCTACTTCATTCTTGAAGATTTTGAACATTTCAAAAGCTTCATCTTTGTGCCTTAATAAGTACACATACCCATAGCGACTATAATCGTCGGTAAAGGTAATGAAGTATCTTTCACCATTCCTAGTCATTGGCTTAAAAGGACCACATACATCCGAATGTATGATTCCTAATAAATCTTTTTCCCTTTCATTAGTCCACTAAAGGGTGCCTTAGTCATCTTTCCTTGTAAACAAGATTCACATACATCAAATGAATATATTCATTTGTTTTTAAAGACCATTCTTTTGAAGTGTTTGTATACGTTTCTTGTTTATATGACCAAGACGACAATGCCAAAGATAGGTATCACTCAAGTCCAACTTGAGTTTCTTGGTGTTAGTATGGTACAATGAGCTATTTAGAGTATTTTCATGAGCCAATTCATAAATACCATTAATGGGAATGGCTTTAAAATAGAACATACCATTTAAAGAAACATGAATATCATTTTCAATAAAGGATAATACATATCCAAATTGTTTTAGCAGGGCTACAGAGATAATATTCCTAGTCAAACTAGGAGCATACAAAACATTGTTCAAAATCACTTCCAAACCATTTGGAAGTTTCAAGATGTAGTCACCACGGGCTTTAACTTGAACTTTAGCCCCATTGCCCATGTAGAGGCTTACATCCCCTTTCCTGAAGTCACTACTTCTTTTGAACCCCTGCAACAAATTGCAAATGTGAGTTCCACATCCGGTATCTAATACCCATGTGTTAGAGGATATCATGTTTAAATCAATATGGATCATGTATATTGTACCTGAGGTCTGCCCGGCATCCCTTTTGCTTTCAACTCTTGGAGATGGACAGGACAATTCCTTGCCCAATGTCCAATCTCCCCACACTTGAAGCATGGGTCGTTAGTAGCAACCTTTTGCTTTTTCTCTTGTGGTTTGGGTGGCACCCTTGCCACCCCTTTCCCTTTTCCCCAAGCGGGTCCCTTACCCTTTGCAACCTTTGCCTTGGGTGCGGGACGAGGCCTTTTGTTGTCCCACCTTCATTGATGGTGAGAACGGGTAAAACCTTTTACCCATGGCCGCCTCGGCCGTTTTGAGCATTGAGTGAAGCTCACCAATGCTTTTGTCCCATGCATTCATGTTGTAGTTCAACACGAATGTCTCGAACTTCTTGGTAAGGCCATTGAGGATCAAATCCGTGGCCAATTCCTTCGAGACGGGACAATTTAGCCTCTCGAGGCGGTCAATGTGACTTTTCATCTTAAGTACATAAGATGAAACAGATTGGTTGTCGTCCATACGACATGCATGGAGTGCTCGAACCGTTTCGAAGCGCTCAACCCTTGCTTGCTGTTGGAACGTTTCCTTCAGTTGGGTTATCATGTCGTAAGCTCCGTGGTGTTCATACTCCTTTTGGAGATCTGGAGTCATGCTCGCTAGCATGAGACAAGACACTTGGACGGAGTCCTCAGTGTATTTCAGCCAATCGTTATAGGCCTCCTCATCATCCTCACTAGGTGATCGGGGATAGGGTCGTCTAAAATATACGATCTTCTCTCTTGCTTGAGAACGATTCTCAAGTTTCGATACCAATCGATGAAGTTGTTATGGTTTAGACGTTCCTTTTGGAGGATCGCTCGTAGAGATTGGTTGGAAGCGGATGAGTTATCGGAATTATCATTATTTGAGGCCATCTACAAAATTTTAACAAAGTTTTATTTTAGTATTTTCGATATTGTAATTTTAATAATAAATGCCTTTTAAGGTATTTTCATATTAAAATCTAGAACCCAACATTACATTTAAATTGTGGTTAGGTGACCTTTATCCCACGATTTAAATTAATAAGGTGGTCAACGATTGATGGTTGCAACCATTTGCAACTTCTAGATGTATGGGATCGACCTTTAAACATCATATGTAAAGTCGGCACGATAATCCCATCAATATATTGGAAACCATTTAGGTGATCCATTTAACATGGTTTGCAAATCAAGTTACCCTACTTGCACACACGTGTGAGTTTACCCACATAAGTGGTTAGGTGACCTTTATCCCACCAATGTGGTATCCCCACCTTAAAACACAAGTTCCCTCTAAATGGTTAGGTGACCTTTATCCCATTTAGAGTTTCCAAATGACTCAAGTGTGTGCAAAAGGACGGTGTTGAACTTGTTTGTTAAAAGTTTAGAGATTTCATAATTCTAGTTTTAGAAAACTCTATGTACTTGTATTTGCATGCTTTCAAATACAAGGTACCCTATGGTCCTTTGATTAAAACCAATTTTAATCTTTAAAATCATTAAATCATTTTAATAACCTTTTATTACTTTTAATGATTAAGAACTACCAATTTTCAGCTTGTAAAGTTTTGTTAATGAGTTTGTAATGTATGACAAAATATCAACCAAACAATCAAACAAGCATAAACATAAACAACCATAATGTGCATAACCTTAGCAACTATTGTGACCATACTTGTTTGCCATCACAAGTGTGGTCATTAGGTCTTTCCTAAGGGTTGAAAACAACACAAAATAGGGGTCTTGATGGACTCCCACTTGAACTTGCATCCATATGCATCGAGTCCTTCTTTTGTGTCTTCCATTGTGCTTCCATCCCGAGCATCTTCTTTTACAAAATATATATATCCTAATACATATTTCTAGTAAAAGGAAAAAGGCTCCTAATCTATTATTACATCCCAATGAATAAATAGACAAATTACATTTTAAACAAAGCACAAATGAATAATATTACAACCCAAGAGAAAACAACCAAAACAAACATTGCAAGCATCCAAACAACACAAGGTCAAAGGCTAGGTTATGCACACTAACAACCAATGATCATATCATCAAAACATACAATGAAACCCCACTTAAAACCACCAAATTTCAGCCAACATAAACTGAAATTTTGGGTTTTAAACATTGTCCAAACAATCAACATTTCATAATATATATCTTTCAAGATCTAATCACTAGCATGTGTGATATGACCTTGAAAGTTTGGGGAATCATTCATACAAATATATAGCAGCCCATAACAAGTCTATAAACATCCTTAAAACCATTTTAAAGGACAAAACAAGCAAGTCATCCACATAACCGGCTCTTGATGCCATTGATGGGTTTGATTGAACACAAGAAAACAAGTTTAACCTTTTAAACTTTCTGAAAAACGCAGCGGAAGAATAGCATTATAACATGTTTTAATGTGAAAATTTCATGTTCTTAATGATGTTTTAAGATGGAGAAACAAACCCAAATCAAAAGGGATCTTTTTTATGTGAATAAACATGCTATGTATACATAAAACAACATAATATGACAACCAGAAAGGGGCTGCCATATCTACCTTTCTGCAGCCCTAAAATCGACCAAAGAAGAGTAGAAAGGATGCTGAAAATTCGGCCAAAACTCCAAGGAAGGAGCCCTCAAGCTTGTATACCCCAAGCCTCCTTGCAAAGCACCTTCTTGTTAGGAAGATTCAACACCAAAATCAACACAAAATGGCTCTCAAAACTCCTAATGCTGCTGCTCGTGGCTGTAGCTATTGTGAGAGAGAGAGAGGGATTATTTTGGTTGTTCTTGCATGTATAGAGTGTGGTCAAATGAGGAGTGTAAGACTAATTTAAGTTATGTGTGTTTTCTAGACACCAAAATGGTCCAATCACCATTAAAGGGGCGGCCAAAATGAATTTAAAACCCAAGTTTTCCCACTAAAACTTGAACACACACACAATTAAAACTAGTCTTTTGTCACACAATAATAAGTCATCTACTAGACTTATTTAAAATGTGACATATGTCTTCTTTAATTAAACAATTTAATTAAAGTACACTCATATGTTATTAATGTTATTTAAACCCTTTTAAATGACAAAAATAACAATAAACTCATTAACAAATTATCCTTATAATTTGTTCCATCTCATATGCAACTTATTTAGAAAACCCATTTTTTTCTAAATTTGGTGTAGATATTTAATTGCATGATCATATCATCAATTAAATATTAATTGTTGTTTGCTAAGCTTGTCATTGGGTATAACCCGACTTGGATCATAACGTACTAACCACATCAATATTATAAGTGTCTTGGGCACATAGAATCCTACAAATACATATCCAAATTGTTTTAATAGGGCTAAAAAATAATATTCCTAGTCAAACTAGGAGCATACAAAACATTGTTCAAGATTACTTCCAAACCATTTGGAAGTTTCAAGATGTAGTCTCCACAGGCTTCATCTTGAACTTTAGCCCCATTGCCCATGTAGAGGCTAACATCCCTTTTCTTGAAGTCACTACTTCTTTTGAACCCCTGCAACAAATTGCAAATGTGAGTTCCACATCCGGTATCTAATACCCATGTGTTAGAGCATGTCATGTTTAAATCAATATGGATCATGTATATTGTACCTGAGGTTTGCCCAGCATCCCTCTTTGCTTTCAACTCTTAGAGATGGACAGGACAATTTCTTGCCCAATGTCCAATCTCCCCACACTTGAAGCATGGGTCATTATTAGCAACCTTTTGCTTCTTCTCCTGTTGTTTGGGTGGTACCCTTACCACCCCTTTCCCTTTTCCCCATACGGGTCCCTTGCCCTTGGCAACCTTTGCCTTGGGTGTGGGATGAGGCCTTTTCTTGTTCCCACCTTCATTGATGGTGAGAACGGGTGAAACCCTTTTACCCACGGCCGCCTCGGCTGTTTTGAGCATTGAGTGAAGTTCACCAATGCTTTTGTCCCAAGCATTCATGTTATAGTTCAACACGAATGTCTTGAATTTCTTGGTAAGGCCATTGAGGATCAAATCCGTGGCCAATTCCTTCGAGACAGGACAATTAAGCCTTTCGAGGTGGTCAATGTGGCTTTTCATCTTAAGTACATAAGATGAAACCGATTGGTTGTCGTCCATACGACATGCGTGGAGTGCTCGAACCGTTTCAAAGTGCTCAACCCTCGCTTGCTGTTGGAACGTTTCCTTCAGCTGGGTTATCATGTCATAAGCTCCGTGATTTTCATACTCCTTTTGGAGATCCGGAGTCATGCTCGCCAGCATGAGACAAGACACTTGACGGAGTCCTCAGTGTACTTAAGCCAATCGTGATAGGCCTCCTCATCATCCTCTGAAGGTTGATCGGGGATAGGGTCGTCTAAAATATATGATCATCTCTCTTGCTTGAGAATGATTCTCAAGTTTCGATACCAATCAATGAAATTGTTATGATTTAGACGTTCCTTTTGGAGAATCGCTCGTAATGATTGGGCGGATGCGGATGAATTTTCATTGTTATCATGGTTATTGGAGGCCATCTACAAAATATTAACAAAGATCAATTTTAGTATTTTCGATATTGTTATTTTTTAATAATTAATACCTTTTAAGGTCATTTTCATATTAAAATCTAGAATCCAACATTTTATTTAAATTGTGGTTAGGTGACCTTTATCCCACGATTTAAATTAATAAGGTGGTCAATGATTGACCATTGCAACCATTTGCAACTCTAGAGATATGGGATCGACTTGAAACATCATATGTAAAGTCGGCATGTTAATCCCATCAACACCATTTGAAAACCATATCATAGGTGATCCATTTGACATGGTTTGCAAATCAAGATACCCTACTTACATCCACGTGTGAGTTTGTCAAAATAAGTGGTTAGGTGACCTTTATCCCACAAATAAGGCATTCTCACCTCAAATCACAAGTTCCCTCAAAATGGTTAGGTGACCTTTATCCCACTAAGAGTTTCCAAGTGACTCAAGTGTTGTGTAAAAGGACGGTGTTGATCTCGTTTGAAATATTAGAGATTTCATATTTGAAGTTTTAGAAAACTCTATGTACTTGTATTTGCATGCTTTCAAATACAAGATACCCTATGGTCCTTTGATTAAAACCCATTTTAATCATTAAGTCATTCAATCATTTTAATAACCTTTTATTACCTTTTAATGATAAAGACCATATGATAAGTTTGTTAAGATCATATAGAGGTTTGTTAAAGCAAATATCACACACATGCTATTAACCACAATAATATAAACAAAACAACATAGCATATGTGCATAACCATAGCATCTAAAGTGGTCCACACTTGTTTGCCATCACAAGTGTGGTCCAAAGGCATTCCTAAGGGTCATAACAAAACACATAGAAAGCTTCCAAAAGCCTCCCACTTGAAACCGCATCCAAAATGCTCCATGTTTCTCCTTTGTTCTTCCAATGCACACGTCTTCATATTACAAGATATAAAGTCCTAATACAAGATATCTAGTAAAATGAAAATGCACCTAATCTATTATTACAACCCAATAATAAATAAATTACATTTTAAACAAAGCACAAATAAATAAATATACACCCCATTGAATAAACAAATACAACCATTGCAATCATCCAAACAACACAAGGCCAAAAGATAGGTTATGCACCAATATAAACATTCATCATATCATCCAAAATATAACAATGAATCCCCTCAAAACCCACGAAATTTCAGCAAACATAAACTAAAATTTTGGGTTTTAAATATTGTCCAAACAACATACATATCAACATACATATCTTTCAAGGTTTAATCCCAAGCATGTGTAATATAACCTTGAAAGTTTGGGGATTCAACATAACAGAATATAGCAGCCCTGAAAAGGATTATAAAGTCCCATAAAAAAACAATTTTAAACGACAAGAACAAGCAAGCTATCCACATACCGGCTCTTGATGCCATTGTCGGGTTTGTTGTTCATAAAACCAAAGTTTAACCTCTTAAACTTTCAGAAAAACGCAGCGGAATTATGTTAAGAAACATGATTATATATCTGAAATTTCATGTTCTTATGGTGACAATATATATGTTAAAACAAACCCAAAATCAAAGGATCATTATATGTGAATGAGCAAGCTATGAAACATATGTAAATGTACATAAAATCACAGCTACATTGAGCTGTGAATAACTACCTTTCAACCAGCTTAAAGTCGACCAAGAAAAGGATGTAAGATGCTTAAATTAGGCCAAGGCTCCAAGGAAAGGACCCCTCAAGCTTGTATACCCCAAGCTAATATGCAAAACCTCTTCTTGTTAGGGAGATGAACACCAAAAATGACTCCAAATCCTCTCAAACTTGCTGAAAAACCGAGAACCTTGAGAGAGAGATGGGAGCTCGAAAATTCTATTTTGCATGTGTGTGTTAGATGAGATGGTTGAGTGTTAGACTAGTTCTCAAGTTCCTTTTTTCAAGAAGGTAAAACCCTCTCATTGGAGAGGGTGGGGCAGCCGAAATTTGTTTTCTAGACAAAGTTCCCCCGAAAATTTAATCAAGCAATGTTATAAATTAGTCCCTTGTAAGTTTGTACAATTAGCTTTTAATTGTATAACTTATACACTCTTTTATTACTTAATGTTATCTAACTAACTTAAATAACACTAAGTAATATTCTTGAACAAAATATCCTAATAAGTTATTCCATCTCACATGCAACTTATTTAGAAAACCCATTTTCTAAATTTGGTGTTATTATTTAATTGCATGATCATATCATCAATTGAATAATTGTCAGTGATTGCAAAGCTTGTTATTGGGTATAACCCGACTTGGATCATGACATATTAACCACATCAATGTTCTATGTGTCTTGGGCATATAGAATCCAACATCCTTGGGATGATTTCTCCCCAAATATCAAAGTATCACCCGTCGGTAAAAGAATTCGAATGCACTTCTCGAAGCATAGAATTTCTGCACGTTGCTTGGCTAACCAATCCATGCAAATAATGACATCAAAGCTTCCCAGTTGCATAGGAATAAGGTTGATGGGGAACTCGTGTTCATTAAGGCTTAAGGTACAATATATTTTCCATGGGAAACTTCGACTGTGAAGGATCTTTCCAGATTAACACGCGGTTTAGAAAGTATAGGCTCGAACTCCAAAGACACAAGAATGAGGATAACAAAGGATAGTAATTTAAACAAGATAAGCCAAGAGTTTTAAGGTACATAGAATGATTCCATTTGGTAACACATGACCATTTGGAAACATCAACACATCAAGGTAAATTGACCTATTTTCCTTAGGAACTTGTGTATGTTGACCATAGTTTATCACTCATCCCAGAAATCCCCAAATAAGCAAAACTAGTCCCGTAGGATTTATGCGAAATGCTTACCTTATCCCTAAGGCCTTTTGCCAGGAAATCCATAATACAAGTGTTTATGTGTCATAGAATATTTCTTAGGTTCATAAAATCAAAACCTTGATGAGATTTGTAAAGATTAGACATAAAATCTAAAGATTCAGGACATAAATAATAAGTATACGATCCCACGTGTCGTCGATAATAAGATTAAAAGGCTTCATGTTTGGGAAGAATCAAAGAGTCAAAGATAAGTTTAGGGGAGACATGTAACAATGTTTAAGCAATCCTATGCTAAGGCATCAAATTGCACATAAGAAGGCATAGCATTATGTAGCATGCAAACCATACATTTCACAAGATAGAAATATAATTCTATAGGTTTCATGCATACGCTATAGTCCAGGTCACCATTTCTAATAACCTAAATCCCTATAGTTATGGGTTCTGATACCAATCTGTCACACCCCAACATTGACGGTGGAATCGTCGAAATATGAGAGTTAAAATCGTTCACAGCCACATAACGCTATTATTAAACCCAATTATATTAATCATAAGTTTCAAAAGTAACATTACAAGCATAAGTCTCAAATAAGGACATCAAAAGTGGCAATCAAAAGTGTGAATAATGCATAAAAAGAAATAATTCAAGTTCATCCATTTATTTAACTAGGTCCATTCCTAGGTGTGAATAAACTTCAAAAGTGGCAATCAAACTTGCGCGTTCCCTGAAACATGTTAAAATTAAAAGGTCAACATAATGCTGTGAGATTTCCATAGTTTTCAATACATAAGTACATAAAAGATGGAAATTCATGTCATATGTTAGAGAACAAAGTAACTTCGGATGTAAGACAGATGCACAATCAAAGCTTGGCAATTTACAAGTCTTAACGTTTACAAGTTTATACGATTCGCTAAGTGTACTTGGATTAACCAAGCATGCTTGTCAAGCCCATAGATCTATGACGTCGTCAGGCTAGCAATAGTTAATGATTGTACATATAATCATGAGTACATGGTAATTACTAAGATCAACTAACCACAACATACAAGTGAATTGCCATAAGTTTATAATAATCAAACATTTTACAAGTGCAATGGTTATAATGTAACCTGTTTCACCCCAAAGTGTAAGAACATGAAAAAGGGGTATAGAATTACTCACATATGAAATAAATATAAAGTTGATGATTAATCAGAAAATAGTAAGCGTCGTTTCGACATAGTCCTTCTCAATGCTCCTAAAATGTATATTTACAAGGTTTTTAAGTTTAATAATAAATTTAATGGTTAAACGAGAACTAGGGTTTATGTTTGGTATTTGGGGTTTTGTCAAATAATTATATTTTAATAATGAGAATCAATTATATATCTAGACATATATATATATATATATATATATATATATATATATATATATATATATATATATAATATATATATATATATATATATATATATATATATATATATATTTATTTTATTCTAAAGATATGAAATAAAAGCAACATTTAGTAATTTTTTATGATTTACAAAATTTAACTAAAGTTTTATAGCTAAATAAAATGAACACGATTTAAATTTAGAGGCATTGTTTGAGGTAATAATTTGTGTGAACTAAACTAGCATTTAAAGGTTAATTAATTAATTTTTTAAAAAGAAATAAGTTAACTATAACATTAAATTTTTGAATATTACATATAAATATAACATTATGTTATAACTAAATTGCAGAAAAATAATTAAGTGGTTTTAAACTAACATAATCTATAAAATGATTTTTTAATAATTTTTGGAAAATTTTCGAATTTGATTTGATGGCCAAAAAGGCTAAAAAAATGGTTGAGGTTCCCCAGGTTCAAACCGGGGACCACCAACCTGGAAGTCTTGTGTGTTACCATTAGACCAAGGATCTAAGTCATGACATAGTTTGGTTTTTATTTTACAAAAACACCTTTTTAATGAACCCCAAATCCTTGGAACCATAGAATCGATTAGAGCCTAATTGAAGATGAATTCGTAGTTGTTGATACCTATTACCATGGGGCTTTTATTCCCCATGTAAAATCGAGCAACAACATAGTTTCAATTACCCGAATCGAAGTGTGGAGCACAAGAATGGATGAAGAACAGGTCGTGGCTAAACTCAATTTCGTTCGATGTGCAACAGCAGATAATAATCCAATTGATTGTGCAGAAAGCTTCTAGTAAACTCCGAGATCAAAAGCCCTCATTCAGTTTTGGTTTATGATGACCAGGTGACGAAGTTCGAATAGGGGTCAGTTCACGATGAACGTGAGTAATCGATGGTGATGTTTGTGTTGGTTTCAGGTGAAATTGTAAGTTGTGAACGTTTAGGAACACTTAGATGATTGATTAGATGAGTTTAATTAGGTTATTATTAGGACCTAAGGGTCAGGCGGTTATTGAATTAAAGGTTTCAGTTTATTCAACCGAATGGTGTTTGTAACCGGTCATTAAACACAATTAAAGTGTATGTTTAAGTTCGAAACGTGCAAATGGATCGATTTGAGTCGGTTTTGGGGTTAAAAATGATTGATTTTTGTTGTTTTGGAGTTCGCCAGAGTGGTGGTCGACGGTGTCCGGAATAAGTCGCCTGAAATACGGCCAGTGAGAGGGAAAATAAAAGGAATTTTCGGTTAAATACACAAATGGTCCCTCAACTTTCAAATTCTATCATTTCAAGCTAAAACCTCCGTTTAAAGTTTATTAAATTGACACCCAATCCCCTTAATTTTCTTAATTTGAGTTTTAAATAATTGTTAAATTATAATAACCCATAAAATCGGTATTTATCGATAACAATATTATTATTGTTATTATTCTTAGTTATTATTATTATCGTTATAACTTTATTACTATTATTACTTCTATTACTATCATTATCATTATTATTATCATTGTTATTATTAGTTCTATTATTATTTTTGTTATTATTATTATTATTATTATTGTTGGATCTTGTATGCCCAAGACACATACAAGATTGATGTGGTTAATACGTTTTGATCCAAGTCGGGTCATACCCAATAACAAGCTATACAACCACCAAGAAATATTTATTTGTTAATGAGATCATACAAATAAATATTGACACCAATTTAGAAAATGAGTTTTCTAAAACGTTGCTTTTGTAATAGAACGACATTATATGGATAAGTTGTTCATGAGAAATTATTTGTTTCATTATTTAAGTGAGTTAAATAATAATAAAAATAAAAGTGTGTTAATGTTATAAAATTAAAAGAGGTTTTTATTTTATAAACTTATGGGTTGAATGTGTAAGTTTTTTATAAAAATTAAAATGGGAGGAACCCATTTTGAATGGGATTTTCGGCAGCCCCTTTTGGGCATGGGGAACATCCATGTCTTAGTCTAATACAAGACTTTAACCATTCTTGCACAAATCCTTTGAGCACACTCTCTCTCACACACATGCAAAGAACTCATCCTTTCTCTCTTCTTGGCTGAAAAATTCGATTTTGTTGGCTGCATTTTTGGTTTTGACTGAGCTATTTTCGGATTTGCAAGAAGAAGGGTTTGAGCATTTGGTGTTCTTCTACCTAATAAGTTAGGTGTTTGCTAAGGCTTGTGGGTATACAAGCTTGAGGACTCCTATTTTGGAGGCTATACATTCAAGAAGCATCATCTTCTTCTTCTCATCCTTACCACATTGTTTTGTTCTTGAAAGGTAGTTTCAAGAACACCCTATGGTTGCTATTTTCGTTTTGATAGCATTTCATTTCACATATATATGATCCTTTGTTATGGGTTTTGTTTTGGGTTAATATGGTTCAAATTTTCAGATTATAAAACACCGTTTAACCACTAATATTCGCTGTGTTTTTGAAGTTTAAATGGTTAAACTTGCTTTGATAAACATGTAACAAAACCCAACAATGGCATCTAGAGCCGGTTATGTGGAATACTTGCTTCAAAAGTTCTTGAAAAGTTAGTTTTCATGGACTTTTTCAACCCATTAGGGGTTGTTTTGTTATGGATGAATGAATCCTTATGTTTCAAGGTTTAATCTTACATGCTTTAGTATAAACCTTGGAAGATTAACATCAAATGGTTGATTGTATTGTTTGGACTAAACCCTAAAGTTTTGGTTCATGTTGGCAAGAACTTTAAAGTTAAAAAAAGGGGTTCATAGTTGTTCTTGAATGTTGTATATGATACATATTTTGGTGCATAACATAGCCATGACCTTATGTGTTTTGGATTTTGTTGATTGTGATTTGTCATGTTGGTTTTGATTTGTCATGTTGGTTTTGATTCTTGAAAAGACATGGACACTTGAAGCATTTGGATGTGGATTCAAGTAGAAGTTCATGGACATATTTTGATGTCTCATTGTTAACCCTTAGGAAAGACCTTATGACAACACTTGTGATGGCAAGCAAGTGTAAACAACTTAGTGGCTACGGTTATGCACTTATGTTTGTATGATTATGCGTGTTTTGGTTGTTTGTTGTATGGTTTTCGTTTCATATTTGGATATGCATAACAAACTCATTAACAAACTTAACAAGCTGAAATTGATGGTTCTTTATCATTAAGTGATTAATAAAAGGTTACTAAAAGGATTAATGGTTTTAATAAAAGGGGTTTTATTAAAAAGTGAACCATAAGGTACCTTGTATTTGAAACATGCAAATATAAGGTACGTAGAGTTTTCTACAACTTATTATGAAAACTTAAAATTTCTTTTATAAACAAGTTCAACACCATTCTTTTGCACAACACTTGAGTCACTTGGAAACTTTTAATGAGATAAAGTTCAACTAATCATTTTGAGGAAACTTGTGATTTGAGGTGAGGATACCATATTTGTGGGATAAAGGTCACCTAACCACTTATGTTGGAAAACTCACATGTGTGTGTAAGTAGGGTAACTTGATTTGCAAACCATGTTTAATGGATCACCTATAATGTGCTTTACAAAGGTGTTGATGGGATAAACGTACTGACCACACATATGATGTTTAAGTTGATCCCATACCTTAGAAGTTGCAAAGGGTTGCAATAGTCAAAACCTTGACTACCTTGTTAATTTAAATAATAGGATAAAGGTCAACTAACTACTATTTAAATATAACGTTGGATTCTAGAATTTGAAAATTGTGTAAGACACTTACAAAGGCATTAATTATTAAAATATGAATAATATCAAAAATACTAAAATTGAACTTTGTTAAATTTTGTAGATGGCCAGGAACAATTGTTAGAGATCGTGTACTCAATGAATACTAACAGATTTACGCGTATATCAAATCAAATAGTGCGGAATCCTATTAGATTGGCGATCAGTGAGAACGCACATAGAATCAATTAAGGATTGAATCTAAACGTTAAGAATGATCAGCAATCGATCTTCTGCGATCTTTGAAGTTGGAACAGGTTACTAGAGGACTCTGGACGGCTAGGGTACATCTGAGTATCAAGATATTCGATGTGTCTCATTTTTCCACGATTTAAGTGGTATTTACAAGTTAAGGTTTCTCAATCGTGCGACCGGACCATTTGCATGGTTCAGTCGTGCGATTGAGTCATGCGGTTGATCCATTCGTATGATTGAGTATTTAGTCGTGTAACTGAGTCAATCTCATGTTTCAATCATGCGACTGATCCAGTCTCCTGGTTCATTCGTACGATTGGTTCATTAGCATGAAGTTGTTCATGCGTATGGTCCATTAGCATGGGCCAATCGCATGAGAACTTTACATGATTAAGTTTGAATATGTTTCATAGTCATTAATTGATTTAGATATTATTCAAACAACCACAACCTATATAGTTGATTCAATAAGCATTATTACATACCAATCAATGAAATATTCAACATTAAGCACAACCACATTTTGTATTTCATTTAGTACCCGTACAATTACAATTACATAAGTGTAAGACAATACAAAGATATTACATTAAGATCAGAAACTAGGGACACATGTATTACACATGTATCTACAAACTCCCCCTTGGACCTAGTTTCGTCTAATGTCTTACATCCTTCATAAGTTCCTCAAACTTCTTCTACTTCTCTTCTCTAGTCACTTCGGTGTGTATCTCAAAAACAAAACAGAGTCTTATAACATCCTAAAATTGTAGAGCTTGTACAATATCTTGAGAGTCATAGAATAATGGCCACTTGTACAATGTATAAACATCATCTGCAGACAAGTTTGTAAGCCACATTGGGTCAAACACCCTTATGGTTTCCATTACACCATTTTTATTCAAAACTATAACTGCCACTCCTGTCCTCCAATCATAGTACCACCATTTTAAGTGTGGAGTGAAGTCCTGTGGCATCTCCCATAGAGGGATCTTTCACATTATGCGTGGAGGACTCCACTTTAGCACTATTTTTGGTTTTCCAGTTATGAGATCAACCTCAGACCGTCTGAGATACCTCGTTGGCTGTTGAGGTTTGACGTTCACCTATCTGGTGTGGTACTCTCTTTTAAGAGCTGTCTCAAACCAGCCAGACATTTTCCTTGGGTCAGCGCATAGCAATTTTAACTTTGCTAACTGGTTTAGCTCAAACCCAGGAAGAGTTTTCAGGTCATGTGGGAACCTGAAGTACTCAATCCCTTTCTCGCATTAGACTGCATAAACGTTGAGATCTTCAAAATACGCCCATGCTATAATTCTGCCCGACACCTTTTGATGTTTCTTCACTTTGTACAACTTGGTGTAGTGTTGGACCAAAAGAACCAATGAGCCTGATCAGAAAAACCACCAAGTCCTACAGACATTACAACTGCTAAAGAAGATCACAACAGCTGAAGACATCAGCTGATTACAAGGTCTGAAGACAAGATCTAAAGATTTCTACTAAAGACAAAGTTTGAAAGTAAAGTACTAAAGACAAAGTCTGAAGCTATCAGCCGAAGACAACGTCTGAAATAAAAGTCTGAAGAACAAAGACTGATGACAAAGACTGAAGACCAGAGTGATCAGTAGTTGTCACAACAGCTGAAGTTATTAACTTCAGTAGTTGTCACAACAGCTGAAGTTATTAACTTCAGTAGTTGTGATGGTTTTCCTTTTTAGTACTTGTAATTTACCTTTCAGTAGTTTATAGTTTTAGTAGTTTTAGTTCAGTAGTTTTATGTTCTTGTACTTAGCATTCTCTGAGATGTGATCAGTTGTTGAGAACATTCTCAGTAGTTTGCATAGTTTCAGTTGTTTGTATAATTCTGTTAGATGTCACTATCAAGTGACATCAGCAGACGTCACATTCCTTATATAAGGAATGTTGACCTAATTGTAATGCGTGACTTTCAGCCACCACGAAAGCATTTGAATGAAATATTCCTTTTGCATAATTCTCTCTCTCTATAACCGTGTACTATTCCATTGAATATCAATTGAGTTCTTGCTAAATTGTCTAATTCATGTTCGAATTCCGCTGTAATCTACTCTAATTAATCAAACTTAAATAACTGATCCTAACAAATGGTATCAGAGCAGGTTAATCATTGATCGATCTAACAATTGATCATTGAAACTGCTATTTCGATATCTAAGTTTGATCGAATTAGCATATTTGCAAGAATTGGTTATAGAGATTGAATTTCTACTGCTTTCAGTTATTTGCTTTGAGTTTTCTCTTGGTTCGTATAGAATTTGTTGTGTTTTGCGCTAAATTGGTTAAAACTTAATTGAATTTGATTGAATCTAAGAATGACTACTCCTTCTAATGACCCTTACAATACTGACTCCTCAACCAAGCCTCCGATGTTGGTTAGGACTGAGTATAACATATGGCAAAAAAGAATGCTCCATCACCTATCTGTTAACAGTTCAGGTTGTTGGACATCTGTGGTACATGGTCCACACAAGCCTATGGTGAAAAATCCGGAAACCAACCAAATGGTTCCGAAGAAGAAGGAACAATACTCAGATGAGGATCAAAAACTGTTTGAGATTGATGCTAAAGCCCATGGAATTCTGGCCATGGCACTTCCGAATGAAATCTATTCTAAGCTTATGCATCATGAAACTGCTCATGACCTCTGGAATGCATTGAAAGAACAATTTGGTGGAACAGATGAGGTCTTAGCAAACAACAGAGAAATCCTTGCCCAACAATATGAGACATTCTCTCATAGGAAGGGTGAGACACTGACTCAACAGTTTGAGCATTTTCCTATTTGATCTCTGAGCTGAAAATGGTCAAACATGAATACACTAATAGCCAGATGAACAACAGATTCCTCAGATCACTCCCTGAGAGATGGGACACATATACCATTGTCCTACGCTCCAGTGTAAATCTGGATAGCCTATCTCTCACCCAACTCCATGGGAAACTGCTTACATTTGAAAGAGAGATAGAGCAGAAAAGGAAACTGGCATCATCAGGAAAGCTCACTGATGACTTTGTACCAGGGAACACTGCCTTGGTTGGTCATGAGTCAGAATATGCTGCATCAGAAAGCCATTATGATAAGCATATAGATTTCTCTTCAAACAGTTCTGATCATGCATTTGTTAGTGTTGATAGTCAGTCAGGTTATAATAGTGACAATTTGTGCTTCATTATGGATGATTTGAAAGGTATTGCTGATGATGACTTAGAAGAGATGGATATTCTGAGCCAAATGGCCTTGATTAATATCAGATCTCAAAAGTTCTACAAGAGAACCGGTAGGAAATTTCCAGGACTCTCTGGCAAAACCAAAGTTGGTTTTGACAAGAGTAAGTTGAGGTGTCACAAATGCCACAGGCTTGGGCACTTTGCAAGAGAGTGTAGATCAACTGGATCTAACTCCTCTGCACCCTTTGTGACTTTTCCAAGCAATAGTTCACAAAACAAAGGGCAACATCCTGCTAGTTCTGGTCATCACTCACAACCTCTATCTCCTGCATATTTTGTCTCTCAGGGTCCAATGCCATATCCATAACCCTGCTATTACATGCCATAGCCAAATCAAGTTCAAGTTCCTATTGCACAACAACCTCAGCCTTACTTGAGCCTCAACCATCTCAATCACAACCTCATCACAACTTCTTCACCCCTAGTGTTGTTGACTGGAGCAGTTTACCAGATGATCTTTCTGGTAATGAGCAATTATTTGCTAGTGATGGTCAACATGGTGGTGAACATCCTTTTGGGAATCTTGCTCTCATGGCCCTGGAGTCTACTGAGGGTTCATGCTCCAATGCATCTTCATCACAGGTAACCCAGGTATCCTTTGAGGCTAAGGCCAAGCTATGTTCTGAATCTTGCATAGTTGCATTTATCTCTATTAGAGAGGCAAATATAGCTTTAATAAATCAAAATCTTGAGCTTGAGCAAACCCTTTCCAAAAGAAAAACTGAGTATGAGTCTGTCCTTAAAGATAAAGATGATAAGATTTATAAGCTTAAATGCCAATTAAATGATGAAAAGGCTAAGGTTGAGGTCTTCTTGAGAACCACAGAGATCTCAAAGAAACACTTGCAGCTACCCAAGTTGAGTGTGACCACTGGGTATCATCCTGCAAGGGATTTGAAATGCTTCTCAGCAAGCAAATAGCTTCAAATGTGAAGTTTGGAATAGGTTATAGTCACATTGCACCACCTACAGATTTTACTCCAAAATCAATAGTAAAACCTAAAGGTGAAAGTAATTTCCAAACCACATCATCATATGTATCATCCTCAAGAGATCCCGCAAAATCAGAAGATGAAATCAGTGTTGATACCTCAGCAAATCAATTGCCTGATGGGTTAACTACTGATAAGCACATGAAGTTGAGTAATTCAGATGTTGTCCCTAAAAGTACCTCAAGTACTGAAGGGCAAGTCACAACATCTGAAAAGCATTTCAAATCAACTGAAATAAAAGGATTACCAATTTCTGAGGAATCTATCATACGGTCTTTCAGGACGGATATAGAACAGCTGAAGAACAAGTCTTCAGTTGTTACAGATCCTTCTGTACTTAACACAAGTACTGAAAGGAGGAAAGTACTGAAGATCACACCTTTAATAGTTTCCACTTCAGCAGTTGATCAATCCAAGATGAAGAATAAGCCATGTGACATATGTGGTAAATTCAATCATCTTTCTGATGAATGTTGGTACAAAAGGGTTCCAAACTCAACAAAGATAAGCTCATTAAAATGCAGATGGAAGAAATGAAAAATGAGTTTGAGACCAAGTTTGTACCACAGTCATCCCAAATTGATAAACCCAAGGCATCACCCAAATCCAAAAAGAAGGATAGGGTTTATCATAAAACAGCTGATAGTGTTCCTCATGATAAAAATCAGACTAAGTCTGTGAATTTCAAGAGGAAATGGTGGGCCACAAGAACTCATCAAAAACAAGTACTGATGTGTCACAAGAGCTGAAAGCTTTAGCTACAAATCAGACACAACTTGTTATGATGGTTCAGCATTTGTTGGGGAGAGTTAACCAACTAGATGCACCTGTGATCAAACCACTGAAAAGGTATTCCAAGCCCAAATCCAAGGAATCCATTTCAGCACCATCTCCACCTTCATCAGCTGTTAATCATGAGAAACAAGTTATGGTTAAATCTGTTGATAAAAACAGACCCAAAACCAAAAATGTTTGGGTCTCAAAACCTAACTAGTTACTTGTGATGAATGCAGGGTTCTTCAGCATGCCAAAGAAGCATCTGGTATGTAGACAGCGGAGGATCTATGCATATGACTGGGAGCAGTTCTCTTCTTAATGACTACTCTCAAGGAAAGAAGGGATTTGTTTCATTTGGAAATGATGTTAAGGGTTACATCATCGGGAAAGGATATGGAGAATCAGATTTGATGATGTTAACCATGTGGAGAATCTCAAGTATAATCTACTGATTGTCACTCAGATGTGTGATAAAGGGCATGTTGCACTTTTCATAAGCCAGAATTGTAGGATTCTATCTTCCACAGTTCTGAGGATGATTGACAAGGTATTGGATGAACATACTCTCCTGAAGGCCAACAGGATTGGAAGAGTATATGCCCTGGATTTGGAAGAGTATGGGCTTGATTTGTCAGCTGTGGTTGATTCTGGTATGTTTGTTGATGATGAGAATGATGGTACTGCTGTTGTTGATTGTTTGAGTGATAGCTTGAATTGGGCTATGATGATGATTAACCTGGAGAGTTCCTTGAATAGTTGTTTCTTTTGGGAGCATTGCACTCTCTTGAGAAATGGCCAGTCATGCCACAGTTGAAGCATTTCACCTTGGATTTGTCATATCCATGTTTTGTGTTCTCATTCAGGCTCAGCTTTCTTCCTTTTCTAAAGAATTTCTTTTCTCTCATGGTAATCATTGCCATTTGCCACTGTAGATCCATCTCCACAACATCATCAGGATCCATTTCTTCTAAATCTTCCTGAATTAGGTGGGTAGAAGTGAGTCTTCCCCCTAGATATGCTTCAAAACTTGCAACAAAGGCATTGTAAGTTGCCTTTTGCTCTTCTAATTTTAAGTCTTCTAGAGAGGTTTGAGGAGCAGTGGAGACTTTAGGTGCTTGAGCTAAAGTTGAAGGGTGATTGAATGGTGGAGATGCAATGAACCCAGTATTGTTCATTTGATCTCTTGAAGAGATGAAGTCATCTTCCTCTATGATGAAAGCATTTTCAATAGAATGTGATACTGAAGGGAATTTGTAGGCGTCAATCACTCTTGGTCCACTCAAGTTTCTGCTTCATTCATCAAGTTCCAAAGCTTCAATCTTTGCTATCATAATGTCTAGAGTGGTACTCTCAAGATCAAGAGTATTTTTCAGCATGGTGACATAATTTTGAGGGCATCCCAAACAGCTTTAGCAGTTCCATACTTTTCCAATCTTTTCAGCACATCCATCTTGAGTGCTTGAGTAAAAATTGAGTATGCTTTGAGATCAATTTTAATTTTTCTATAGTCATCTTCATCCAGAGTTAAGTCTTTAATTGGTATTCTAGCAGTCTTGTAAAGTGCAACTTGAGCAGTTGATAGAGTAACAGGAATATGTGGACCCTTACATATTGAGATCCAAAAATCAGGATCTACACATGTGATATAATTTCTAAACCTTATTCTCCATTGTTTAAACTTAGATTTGTGTTTAAGCATGGGAGGTTTAGGTGTATGACCTAGTTCAGAGTAACTGTTGGAGTCCATGTTGATTTGTGTTAGTATAGATTTAGTTGATTTTAAGATTGATTATTTTTTATGAGTCCAACTTGTTCAAGGAGTTCTTTCGAGGTTCAGATTGAGTTCTGTACTGATTTTCTTGTTGTTTGACAGGAGTTTACTTGTTGTTTGCTAAGTAGGGATGGTGATATCCACTACTAGCAACTTGATTATCAGATCAATCGAGTTCTATTCAGTCTGTGCACAGATCTGAAAGAGAATCGAGAGCCAAAGCTCTGATACCAATTGACTGGGTTTGAGTAAGAGTGATATTCTTACTAAGAATCGAATATGATAATCAAGTCAATGATTGAGTGGTGGAAACAAACAATCAAAGAACATTCAAAGCAAGAAATTACTCATAAATGTTGTTTGTATTGATATATGAAAGTTGATAAGTTGTACAGAATAATTACAAAAAAAAATTCTCTATCTATCATCCGTCACTTGAGTAGGAGGATAACTATTCTATTTATAGGCAGACAAGATGCCTTTACAAAATGACTAAACTACCCCTGACTTATTCCATCAGAAACTAATCTAAGTCTTGATCCGCATCTCTGCTTGTTCATCCGCATTGACAAATGCGGATGATATAATCTTGATCAGCATTTCCACTTGATCATCCGCATTAGTAAGTTGGTCATCCGCATTGGTTAATGCAGATGAACAAATACTTGTGCGCATTTGGTCGGTCATCCACATTTGTCAATGCGGATGAGCAAAGTTTTGTCCGCATCTTCTTTTGTTCTTCCGCATTGGTCAATGCGGAGGAGTAACTTGTTCACCATTAGTATTATGTCTTCTGCATTAGTCAATGCATAAGAGTAAACACTTGTCTGCATCAGAGTTATGTCTTTTGCATTAACTAATGCGGAAGATAACACTTGTTATTTTCCTTGCAGATCTTCATCCGCATTGGTTCTTGGGCTTGTGGGATTTCAACTGAGCAATCATCAATTCACCCATTGAGTTCGCATTATGATCCTTTCAGGGTGCAACAGTAAGCCTCCATCCATTTATTCTTGAACTCGGTTCCGTTGTCTGAGCACACTTGACGTACCTTCAACTTGTATAGGGACTCCAGAGTTGTTACTAACTCCTTGAATGACTCAAATGTTTTTGATTTGGATTTCAGAAACATCACCCAAGTGAATCTTGAGTAGTCATCAGTAACTACATAGCAGTACAGTCGTTTGCGATGCTTCTTATACTGACTGGACCAAATAGATCCATGTGAAGAAGTTCGAGAGGAAGTTCAATAGAGTGAACTTTCTTTTCCTTATGAGACTTCTTCGTCTGTTTTCCCTTCTTGCACGCAACACAAAAATCCGGAAGTTGGATGTTTTTTACGCTAACTCCTCACACTAGATCATTCTGGATCAAGTGATTCATCTTCTGTGGATTAATGTGTCCCATTTTCTCCTATGCCAGGAGATGGATTCCTTCTCAGTAGCTTTTGACAAGAAGCACTGAACTTCATGATCCGATGTGGAGGCCTTTGATAGATCCAAGACATAAGGGTCCTTATATCATGAGGCAGACATTAATACTTGATCCTCCGGGATGATGTAGCCCTTCTTCAAGACATAGCACTTCTTGTTGTCAAACACTACCTTAAAGTCTTTATCACAAATTTGAGAAACAGAAAGCAAGTTATTCTGAAGTTGTTGAACGTAATTTACCTTGTCAAACTTCACTTTCTGATTACCTACTTCCCCTTGAGCTGTGATGTACCCACCTTTGTTTTCAGCAAACAAAACGTTACCTCCTGTTATCTGTTTAACGTTTGATAAGAGATCCCTATTCCCTATCATGTGCTTGGATGCTCCGCTATCTATATCCACGTGTTGGTCTCAGCACTATATCAAACACCCTGCACATTCAATTTGAAAACATTACTTTAGGTTAGGGACCCAAGCCTTCACTGGCTTGGGTTTCCCAGAGGCATCACACATCGTAAATGTTATCCATTGACCATTCGAGGGTGAGGGAAGCTCAGATGTCTTCTTGTTCTCATTATCAGACAATGAGGTTGAATTCTCCTTCCATAGGCCAGCTTTGTGTAAGGCATGTTTATGATAAACAGAAGACTGGCTAATGTGTTGAACTTTAGGTTCACTATCTCTTTTAGGTGGCGTCACTGAGTTCCTCTTAAAAGAGCTAGGTTTTTGTTCAGGGAGTTCAACTTTCCTCCTCAATGTCTGATAGTAAGGACAATGAGACGCAATGTGTCCATACTCTCCACAACTGTAGCAAGATCTGCTTTCGACTTTACGATTTAACTGCTTTTGTGGAGATGTATGTGACACCCGGGTGACCTTACTTTGTTTGGGTTTCGACTCTAATGTTTAGATGTTGTGTATTGTTTAACAAAGTTAATTGCTTTAACATTGTTAACATCTTTTTCTTTTCTATTTACTGGACTTTGACATGATGCACGTGATTGGTTAACATTACTGGTCTTTTTAGGTTTAGATTTGACAATTTTTGAACTAGACTTAATACTAACCTTTTCAAACTCTTTGTCTAGACTAATACAAGGCATTTTGCCTTTGAAGTGGCCTCCTTTTGTTTAGTGTAAGATTCATTTGATGAACATGTGGAATCTGGATCACTAACAAGAGGAGTAGACACTACATGATGGAAAATATCCTTCGGAATTGACTGAGTAAGCAAGCATAAACTTTCTTCTCTGCATTGTATTTCACCTTTTGTCCGTCATTCATGCCACCAAGTGTGAGTTTGACACCATGAGCTCCTACAGGCATGCTGTACCCCGAATCTATAGACTCCACATATTTGGATCTACTCCGTTTAAGTAGATCTTGACACGTTGTTTCCATTATGGATATTCGTCTACCGTGATCAGCTTTGGGGGTTGTTGTGATTCCCCACCTCATTCTCCAGTAGCAGTAAATTTTGTATACGTGAGTCTCTCCTGCTGTAAAGGTTAAATATTGGTCTTCCATTGCTATTAACTTTAACTTTTAACCAAACTTTTGTATTAGAACGAATGAAGTTATGCGATTCGGCTATTCAGGCGATTGAACTATACGGATGGTTCAATCGTGCGACTGAACTAATGCGGATGACTCAGTCGACCGAATGAACTAATGGGGATGAACAATGTGAATAGTCTTCTCAGTCGGACGAAGGGAAGTGCGGCTGAGTCAAATTGTGCGTATGGGTATTGCGTATGACCTAGTCATGCGATTGAGTCAGTTGTGCGACTGAAGCTGTTGGATTTCGAAAATTTCTAGGTTTAAGGTGTTTGAACGCAAAAACATGAATTTTCGCTAACCCTAATTGTCATATGCCGGAAAAAACTTAACCTTACGATCAGGAGACGTCTAAAACCCGATTTGACCCAAAAGATTGCGTTTTTTAGCGTAAAAACACAATTTTGATATCAAAACGATTGAATCACACATAAATCTAGAGCCAAGGATCTAATACCACTTGTTAGGGATCGTGTACTCAACGAATACTAAAGATATACGCGTATACCAAATCAATAGTGCGGAATCCTATTTGGTTAGCGATCCAATCAGTGAGAACGCACTAGAATCAATTAAGGATTGAATCTAAATGTTAAGAACGATCAGCAATCGATCTACTGCAATCTTTGAAGTTGGAACAAGTTACTAGAGGTCTCTCGACGGCTAGGGTACGTCTGGGTATCAAGATATTCGAAGTGTCTTGTTTTTCCACGATTTAAGTGGTATTTATAGGTTAAGGTTTCTCAATCGTGCGACTGGACCATTTGCATGGTTCAGTCGTGCGATTGAGTCATGCGGTTGATCCATTCGCAGGACTGAGTATTCAGTCGTGCGACTGAGTCAATCTCATGTTTCAATCATGCGACTGATCAAGTCTCTTGGTTCATTCGTACGATTGGTTCATTAGCATGAAACTGTTCATGCGTATGGTCCATTAGCATGGGCCAATCGCATGAGAACTTCACATGATTAAGTTTGAATATATTTCATAGTTATTAATTGATTTAGATATTATTCAAACAACCACAACCTATATATTGGTAAGTCAATAAGCTTTATTACATACCAATCAATGAAATATTCAACATTAAGCACAACCACATATTGTATTTCATTAAGTACCCGTACAATTACAATTACATAAGTGTAAGACAATACAAAGATATTACATTAAGATCAGAAGCTAGCAACACATGTATCTACAACAATAATGAAAACAATGATATCCCATCCGCTCACTTACTATCACTAAGGACCCGTATCCAAAAGGAACGTGTAAACCATAATAACTTTATAGATTGGTTTCGAAACTTGAAAATTTCTCAAGAAAGAGAAATGATAGTATATTTTAGACGATCTGATTCCCGATCAATCTAATGAGGCGGATGAGGAGGCCTATAATAATTAGGTGAAATACACTGAGGACTCGGTCTGAGTGTCTTGCCTCATGTTGGCAAGTATGACTCCGGATCTCCAAGAGGAGTATGAACATCATGGAGCATACAACATGATTACCCAATTAAAGGAAATGTTCCAACAACAAGCAAGGGTAGAGTGCTTCGAAACGGTTCGAGCACTCCATGCATGTCATATGGATAACACCCAATCTGTTTCATCTTATGTACTTAAGATGGAAAGCCACATTGACCGCCTTGAAAGCCTAAATTGTCCCATCTCAAAAGAGCTGGCTATGAATTTGATCCTCAACTCTTTGTCAAAAAGGGTTGACAACTTTGTCATGAATTATAACATGAACGGGTGGGAAAAGAACATAAGTGAGCTTCACTCTATGCTCAAAACTGCCAAGGCGGCCATGGCTAAAAAGGCTTTACCCGTTCTCACCAACAATGAAGGTGGGAACAAGAAGAGGCCTCACCCCGCACCAAAGGCAAATGTTGCCAAGGGCAAAGGGTACGTTAAGGGAAAAGGAAAGGGAGTAGTAAGAGCGCCACAAATGCTTCAAGTGTGGGGAGATTGGACATTGGGCAAGAAATTGCCCAGTCCATCTCAAAGAGTTGCAAGCTAGAGGGATGTCGGGCGAACCTCAGGTACAATTTTCATGATTCATATTGATCTAATTTTAATATCCTCTAACACATGGGTATTGGATACCGGATGTGGAACTCACATTTGCAACTTATTGCAGCGGTTCAAAAGAAGTAAGGACTTCAAAATAGGGGATATTAGCCCTTACATGGGGAATGGGTCTAAAGTTCAAGTTGAAGACCGAGGGGACTACATCTTGAAGCTTCCAAATGGTTTGGAAGCAATTTTGAACATTGTTTTGTATGCTCCTAGTTTGACTAGGAACATTATTTTTGTTTCCCAATTAAGACAATATGGTTATGTTATGATATTTATTGAAAATGAAATTCATGTTTCTTTAAATGACATCTTTTATTTTAAATCTATTCCTATTAATGGTATTTATGAATTGGTTCATGAAAACACATTATATGATAGCTCATTATACCAATCCACCACCAAGAAACTCAAATTGGATTTGACTAACACCTATCTTTGGCATTGCCATCTTGGTCATATAAACAAGAAGTGCATACAAACACTTCAAAAGAACGGTCTTTTAAAAGCAAGTGAATATGATTCATTTGATGTTTGTGAATTTTGTTTACAAGGTAAAATGACTAAGGCACCTTTTAGTGACAAATCCGAAGGGCAAAAGATTTATTAGGCACCATACATTCGGATGTATGTGGTCCTTTTAAACTAATGACTAAGTATAATGAAGATACTTCATTACCTTTACTGATGACTATAGTCGATATGGTTATGTGTACTTCTTAAGACAGAAAGATGAAGCTTTTGAAATGTTCAAAATCTTCCAAAATGAAGTAGAAAATCAACTCAAAAAGAAAATAAAAATTCTCCACACCGATAGAGGAGGTGAATACCAAAGTGATGCTTTTAGAGATCATCTTAGAACTTGTGGTATTGTCTCACAACTATCTTCACCTTGAACACCACAACACAATGGTGTGTCCAAGAGGAGAAATCGAACTCTATTGGATATGATTCGATCTATGATGGCTAGAAGCTTATTGCCTCTATCATTTTGGGGATTTCGCTTCGCTCTCAGCGCCCCGTATTTTGAATATGGCCCCAACCAAGAAAGTGGAAATGACAACTTTTGAAATATGGCATGGAAGCGTTCCATCACTATCATATTTAAAGGTATGGGGTTATGAGGCTTATGTTAAGACTCCCACCTCAAACAAGTTATAAATCCGTTCCACTAAGTGTACCTTCATTGGATATCCTAGAGATTCTATGGGATATTATTTCTATGATCCATGGAACAAAAGGAGTTTGTTGCCAAGAAGACTGAGTTCATAGAAGCTAAGTTTCTTTACGGAAGGAACTAACAGTAGAATAGTGGATCTTGAGGAGGATCAAGAACCACATATCGATACATGTTTGATTAACACTAGCACTCAACATGAGGATGTTAGGGGTGATTAAATAGTTGATCAATACACACAAAACGTTCACAGATCTGGTAGAACTAGTAATCCACCTCAAAGATATGGATTTTTCGTAGATGGATGCTATGTGGTAGATTCTGATGAACCAACCACTTATCGTGATGAAATGTCCAATTCGGATTGTGCCAAATGGCTTGAAGCCATGAACATTGAGATGCAATCCATGTAGGACAACCAAGTATGGGACTTGGTTGAACCACCTCTTAACTCCAAGATAGTTGGAAGTAAGTGGGTTTTCAAGAAGAAAACCGATATGCACAGAAACTTGGATACTTATAAAGCTAGACTTGTAACAAAAGGTTTTACTCAAACTCAAGGGGTTGATTATGATAAGACCTTCTCGCCAGTTGCAATGCTAAAGTCTATTAGGATATTATTTGCCATAGCTGCTCATTATGATTTTAAGATCTGGCAAATGGATGTCAAAACTACTTTTCTAAAAGGATATCTTGAGGAAGATGTCTATATGGTTCAGCCTGAAGGTTTTGTCGATCAAAAACATCCTAACAAAGTATGCAACTTAAAGAAATCAATCTATGGATTAAAGCAAGCATCAAGAAGTTAGAATCATCGTTTTGATGAAGAGATAATCAAATTTGGTTTCATCAAACACTGATGAAGCATGTGCATATAAGAAAGCTAGTGGTCGATGACATTCTACTATTTAGAAATGACATTCCGACCTTGGAGGGTGTAAAAGCTTGGCTTGGAAGTTATTTATCCATTAAGGATCTTGGTGAGGCCACTGGTCGATGACATTCTACTATAGGGATAGATCAAGGCGGTTGATCGGTTTAAACCAAAGTGCATACATTGATAAGATCTTGAAAAGGTTCAAGATGGAATAATCTAAGAAAGGTACAATACCTATCCAAAGAGGAACTATATTGAGTAAGACTCAATGACCAAGCTCAAAGGATAAGCAAGACAAAATAAAGGGAATCCCGTATGCGTATGGTATAGGATCCATCATGTATGCAATGATATGCACTAGGCCAGACGTGTCATGCGCTTTGAGCATGACAAGCCGATACAAACAATATCCTGGAAATAGTCATTGGATGGCTATTAAAAACATACTTAAGCACCTAAGGAGGACCAAATATATGTTCCTAATCTATGGATCTGGTGAGGAGGAACTCGTAGTAAAGGGTTACACAGATGCGAGTTTCCAAACTGATCGAGATGATTCACGATCACAGTCGGGGTACATTTTCATCTTGAATGGAGGAGCAATCTCTTGGAAGAGTGCTAAGAAAGATGTGGTGGCATTATCAACTATAGAGTCAGAATACATCGCTGTTTCGTTAGCAGCTCAGGAAGCTGCATGATTAAAGAAATTCATTGCCAATCTAGGGGTGGTCCCTTCCATTCAGGACCCCCTAGAAATTCTTTGTGATAACGAGGGTGCGATTGCTCAAATCAAGGAACCCCGTGCACATCAAAAGACTAGGCACATTGAATGGAGATTCAGCTACCTAAGGGATGAAGTTGAAAAGCAAAAGATATGTATTCGCAAAGTTCACACGGATCAAAACATTACGGATCCACTCACGAAGTTTTTTGAAAAGGAAAACCATGAAAGTCATACTTGTGCCATGGGACTTCAATATTCTAGTGACTGGATATGATCTTTAATTTTTATATTTAGATATTGTAACCCTTTATTACTTGAATATATTATTTGGTTATAATGATTCAACAAATATTCCTATTTTGCATGTTTAAAATCCATGAGTAAATCATTTACTCAGAACGTCTGTAGTCTTTCCTATTTGTGGGAACAAGTATGAAGGTAAGACTATTATGAACTTGGATTGGTAGATATTCATAGATGAATATAGAGCAAAAGGTTGTTGCCAATGTTCATAGATATTTGTGGGATATAAATATTGGACTGCCCTGCACCTCAAATATTACAACATGGAATCTTCCTGATTAATCATAAGTACTTTTGAGTAAAGGAGAATATCATTTGGTATCCTCTGACCTGAGATACATATTGGGTCTTGATATTTACCAAATATTATACTTTGACTTAGTTCTTCGCTGTTTTGAAACCTAGTAGTACATAAGTCTGAGTTCAGGTATAATACAAGGTAATTGTGAGAAACATATGTAGTCAAGATGGGATTTGTCCCTCTTATTCGTTAAGAATAAGATGTCTAAGGCCTGATAAAGTTAAATCAATGAAGAATGATCATTTTGTGTCTCTGGGATTTAACATGACATCTATAACAAAAGGATAGATGATTGATTCACCTAAAACATTTGGAGTAAGGTACTTGAAGGGGATGATGTTATTTAATGGCACTTAGTCATACGTATTAAGGGTATTAAACTGTGTTAGGCGGTATTTACTGCTTGCATCAATCTTTTATGAATCTTGTGCAAGTGGGAGATTGTTGGATCTTGTATGCCCAAGACATTTACAAGATTGATGTGGTTAGTACGTTATGTTTCAAATCGGGTCATACCAAATAACAAGCTATACAAACACCAACAAATATTTATTTGTTAATGAGATCATACAAATAAATATTGACACCAATTTAGAAAATGGGTTTTCTAAAATGTTGCTTTTGTAATAGAACAACATTATATGGATAATTTGTTCATGAGAAATTATTTGTTTCATTATTTAAGTGAGTTATATGATAACAAATAAACGTGTGTTAATGATATAAAATTAAAATTGGTTTTAATTTTATAAACTTATGGGTTGAATGTGTAAGTTTTTTATAAAAATTAAAATGGGGGGAACACATTTTGAATGGGATTTTCGGCCGCCCCTTTTGGGCATGGGGAACATCCATGTCTTGGTCTAATACAAGACTTTAACCATTCTTGCACTCATCCCTTGAGCACACTCTCTCTCATACACATGCAAAGAACTCATCCTTTCTCTCTTCTTGACTGAAAAATTCGTTTTTGTTGGCTGCATTTTCGGTTTTGGCTGGGCTATTTTCGGATTTGCAGGAAGAAGGTTTTGAGCATTTGGTGTTCTTCTTAGGTGTTTGCTAAGGCTTGTGGGTATACAAGCTTGAGGACTCCTATTTTGGAGGTTATACATTCAAGAAGCATCATCTTCTTCTTCTCATCCTTACCACATTATTTTGTTCTTGAAAGGTAGTTTCAAGAACACCCTATGGTTGCTATTTTCGTTTTGATAGCATTTCATTTCACATATATATATGATCCTTTGTTTATGGGTTTTTTTGGGTTAATATGGTTCAAATTTCAGATTATAAAACACCTTTTAACCACTAATATCTGTTGTGTTTTTTAAGTTTAAATGGTTAAACTTGCTTTGATAAACATGTAACAAAACCCAACATTATTATTATTATGATTGCTATTTATTTATTATGTAATAATTAACATTATCAACTTTCATATAAAGATTTAAGGACAAATTAAAGCAATAAGCATAGCACCCCATGAGTTTCGTATTTGATAACAATAGTCCATACAAGAATAAACAATGTTAACTTTTAATTAACCCAAAAATACGATATGTTACATTAAGGTCTCACCATGGAAGGGAGTTGTTCGCTTTGGGAAGAAGGGTAAACTTACTCCACGTTTTGTAGGACCTTTCAAGATTATAAAAAGGATCGGGAAACTGGCTTACAAACTGGAACTACCTTCCCACCTTAGTGGAGTTCATCCTGTTTTCCATGTCTCAAATTTGAGGAAGTGTTTGGCTGACAAAAGTCTACATGTCCATTGGATGACATCCAGATCGATGAGTCATTACATTTTGTTGAGAAACCCATTGAAGTCATGGATCGCATTATGAAGAAGACTAGGACCACAACCACCCCAATCGTCAAGGTTCGCTATGAGAATAAGCGTGGACCTGAGTTTACTTAGAAGCGTGAGGAGCATATGAAGAAAAAATATCCGTACTTGTTCTACTTTCATTTTTAATTTCAGAACAAAATTCTTAAAAGTTGGGAAGACTGTAAGCTTTCGTATTTTCGTTAATTAAAAGTTAACTTTGTTATGTTCTTGAAATGACTATTTATGCCATTTATGAAATCTTGTTGGCTATTTAAGTTTCATTCTTTGTTAATTTAAAACTTTCTAAAATAATTTAGTAAATAATTAGTAATAATAAAAATAATAATACTAATAATAATAATAATAATAATAACAATAATAATAAATAATATTAGTAATAAAATAAATTATTAAATAATAATAATAATAGTAATTTCTATTTTCTATATAACTCAAAACTAAGTTATATTAATAAAAATAATAACAATAACCAAAATAAAATAATAATAATAATAATAATAATAATAGTAATTAACAGTTTATAAAAGTTAAACAATTAATAGTTATAAAATATTTAAAACTAAAAGATTAATTAAGTCCAGGGGTATTTATGTAAATTTTGAAAATTTAAAAGAAAGTTTTAAACATAAAATAATAAAATGAAAACCTAAGGGATTAAAATTGTAAAATTTTAAAACCTAACACCATTTTCCCCTTCACCCGTGTAGATCCATATGTACTAGTTTATGATCTTAATATAATATGTTTGTCATGTCCTTAATGTAATGAAATGTATGAGTTGAATGAAACGTATTATGTGGTTATTGATATTAATGTTTAATGTTTCAGTGTATGATCTTAATGTTTATAATTTATTAACGCATATTGAACCAACTATATAGGTTTGTGGTTGTTTGAATAGATCATAGTTGAAAATGATTGATAAACATATTCAAACTTCGTCATATGAAGTTCTCATGCGAATGGCCCATGCTAATGGACCATAAGCATGAACAACTTCATGCTAATCAACCAGTCGCACGACTGAACCAGAAGACTGGATCAAGCGCACAATTGTGACATGAGATTGACTTAGTCGCACGACTGAACACTCAGTCGTGCGAATGGATCAACCGCATGACTCAGTCGCATGACTGAACCATGCTAATGGTTCAGTCGCACGAATGAGTAACCCTAACCTATAAATAACACTTAATTCGTGGAAAAAGATAACACTTTGAAGAATTCTACTCCTACATGTACCCTAGCCGTCCAGAACGTCCAAGAAAGCCAGTCCAAGTTCATAGATCGTTCTTGATCGATACCTATTCATTCTTAACTTTTAGATTAATTTTATATCGATGAGGTTAACATTCTCACTGATTGGATAACCAATCAAATAGGATTCCGCACTATTTGATTCGGTATACACATGAATCAGTTAGTACTCCATCCAGTACACGGTCCCTAACAAGTGGTATCAGAGCAAAGGCTCTTGATTTACGTGTGATTCAATCGATTTTGATATAAAAATTGTGTTTTTCACGCAAAAATGCAATCTTTTTGTGTCAAACGTTGTTTTGGACGTCTCCAGGTCATAAAGTTAACGTATTTCCGGCATACGGCAATTAGGGTTCTTGAAAAATTCGTGTTTTTGCGTCAAATACCTTAAACCTTCGAATTCTCAACATTCAGCAGCCTCAGTCACACGATTGACTCAATCACACCGCTGAATTCATACGCATCCCTAATACGCACGATTGGACTCATTCGTATATCCATTCGTACGACTGAACTGTCTATTCGCACTGTTCATCTCCACCTGTCCATTTGCACGATTGATTCATTTGCATTGGTTCATTCACACGTTTGAACCATTCGCATTGTTCAATCATATTAGCTGTCCAATCGCACACCTTCATTCGCACAAGTTAAACAGCTTGTTCCAAAGTTCAAAGTTATTAGAAATGGAGGATCAATATTAGCATTCACCAACGGAAGGGACACCAGGATTCAAATCTGTTACTTCTAGAAAATTAAGTGGGAAATCATAACAAGCCCCCTAAGCTTATAACGTTAGTTGATTACCCACAATGGAAACAAAGATTAGAGATTTACTTAAATGGAGTAGCTCCCAGTCTGTGGGAGTCGATAGAGATAGGATATAGTATGCCTGTAGGTGCAGATGGAGTCAAACTCACCTTAAGCGGTATGACTGACGGACAAAAGGTAAAGTACAATGCCGATAAGAAAGTACATGCGTTGCTGACTCAGTCAATTCCCAAGGACATCTTCCATCAATTTTCTGAGAGCAAGCAAGCTAAGAAGCTGTGGGATGCATTAGAATAGAGGTATGAGGGAAATGCATTGTTAAAAGCTCTGAAGGCTAAAGTGTTGAAGAAGAGTTGAGGATGAAGTACAGGGCCCAAAAGTCTTCATATGATCAGAATTCGGCACTGTACAACTCAACTCCACAAGCCAAAACGTCTAGAGCACCACTTCAAACGGCGTTTGTGTCGAGTTCAGCTGGTCCATCATAAGCTACAACTTCAGGATCTGACACGTCAGGGTTGTCCGGTACCCAATACATAGCACCTGAAGCAAATGCTACAAAACTAAAGACCGAGAATCTCGGGAATATGACAGTAGAGGTAGCAAAGGAGCACATAGATCTGCATCTGAAAGGAAACTGTCATCATCAGGAAAGCTCACTGATGACTTTATACCAGGGAACACTGCCTTGGTTAGTCATGAGTCAGAATATGCTGCATCTGAAAGCAATTATGATCAGCATATTGATTTCTCTTCAAACATTTCTAATCATGCTTTTGTTGGTATTGATAGGCATTCTGGCAGTAATAGTGACAATCTATGCTTCATTATGGATGATCTGAAGGGAATTGCTGATGATGATTTAGAAGAGATGGATATTCTGAGCCAAATGGCCTTGATTAATATCAAATCTCAGAAATTCTACAAGAGAACTGGCAGGAAATTCCCTGGACTCTCTGGCAAAACCAAAGTTGGTTTTGACAAGAGTAAGTTGAGGTGTCACAAGTGCCAAAGGCTTGGACACTTTGCAAGAGAGTGTAGATCGACTGGATCTAACTCTTCTGCACCCTTTGTGACTTTTCTAAGCATTAGTCCACAAAACAGAGGGGAACATCCTGCTGGTTCTGGTCATCAATCACACCTGTATCTCCTGCATACTTTGTTCCCCAGGGTCCAATGTCATATCCTTTTCCCTGCTATTACATGCCTCAGCCAAATCCGGTTCAAGCTCTAATTGCACAACAACCACATGCATTACCTGAACCTCAACCTTCCCAATCTCATCAACAAACTCAACCTCAACAACACAGCTTTTTCACCCCAGGAGTTGTTGACTAGAGCAGTTTACCAGATGATTTGTCTGGTCATGAACAACTGTTCTCTGGTGCTGGTCAACATGGTGGTGACAGTCCTTTTGGAAATCTAGCTCTTATGGCTTTGGAGTCTGCTCATACTTCATCCTCTAATGCCTCTACACCACAGGTATTACAGGTATCCTCTGAGGCAAAAGCCAAACTATGTTCTGAAACATGCATAGCCGCATTTGCATCTATTAGAGAAGCAAATGTAGCTTTAATTAACAAGAACATTGAGCTAGAACAAACAATTTCCAAAAGCAAAGCTGAATTCTGTGATTAATGATAAGAATGATGAGATTTACAAACTTAAATGCCAAATCACTGATGATAAGGCTAGGGAAGAGATACTTCTAGAGAAGTACAGAGACCTCAAAGAAACACTTGAAACTACCCAGGTAGAGTGTGATCGATGGGTAAATTCTTGCAAGGGTTTTGAAATGCTTCTTAGTAAGCAATCTGCTTCCAATGTGAAGTTTGGCATTGGTTATAATCACACTGCTCCTCCTACAGATTTTACTCCCAGAGCAGAGGTAGAATCTGATGGTGAAAGCAATAACCAATCCTTTTCATCATGTGATCTACTATCTTATACAACACCATCTGAAGTAGAAGCCAGCATTAATTCCTCTCAGAACCTATCAGCTGATGTTGATGGTTTAAATGCTGACACTCACATGATCACAAAGCTGATCACTCCAGGTGATATTTGACAAAGTACTGAAAGTACTAAAAAGAATGTCATAACACCTGGAGAACAAGCCCAAACTACTACATGTACTAAAGGAAAGAAAAGTGCAAGTAGAAAGGGTAGGAAAACTACTGAAGAAGATATCAAGAAAGCAAGTACTAAAGCAACGAAAACTGCTAGTACTGATAGCAAACTGCTGAAGAACAAGTCTTCAGTAGTTTCATCTTCTTCAGCAGATGATCAACTTAAGATGAAGAAAAAGCCATGTGAAATATGTGGCTTATTCAATCATCTTACTGATGATTGCTGGTATAAAAAGGGCTCCAAACTCAAACATAATGAAAACATTAAAGAGAAAATGGATAAAATGAAAACTGAGTTTGAAATCAAATTTGTACCAGCAACATCAAAACCTGTAACCCCAAAATCCAAAAAGAAATCCAAAAAGAAAGGGGTTAAACAGACAATAGCTGAGGTTGATCAAAGAGAGATGGTACAACACAGGAACCCATCAAACTCAAGCACTAATGTGTCTGATAAGCTGAAGGCCTTATCACAAAATCAGACACAACTTGTTATGATGGTTCAACATCTATTGGGGAGAGTAAACCAATTAGATGCTCCTGCATTGAAACCACAGAGAAGAAAATCCATGCCAAAGGATTCTTCTTCTTCACCATCTCCATCCCCTCAGGCTGTTATTCATAGCAAGTCTGTTAGTTTACCATCTGTTGATGTGAACAGACCCAAAACCAAAAAGGTTTGGGTCTTAAAAACTAACTAATTTATTATGATTGCAGGGTTCTTCAGCATGCCAAAGTAGCATCTGGTATGTAGACAGTGGAGGATCTATACATATGACAGGGAACAGCTCTCTTCTTCATGATTACTCTCAAGGAAAGAAGGGGTTGTTTCTTTTGGCAATGATGCTAAGGGTTACATCATTGGCAAAGGCTTTGTCTCCAATGGGGAAATAAGGTTTGATGATGTTAACCATGTGGAGAATCTCAAGTACAATCTCTTGAGTGTCAGTCAAATGTGTGATAAAGGCCATGTTGCTCTTTTCACCAATCAGAACTGCAGGATTCTGTCATCCAAAGTTCTGAACTTGATTGATAAGGTGTTGGATGATCATACTCTCCTAAGGGCCAACAGGACAGGAAGAGTGTATGCCTTAGATCTTTCCAAGAAAATAGATCTCAAAAGCCATCCTTGCCTATTTTCCAAGGCTTCTCCTCAAGAATCTATTCTATGGCATAGAAGGCTGGGTCATGTGAATCTTAAAAACATGAATCAGCTGATACATCATAGTTTAGTAAGGGGATTGCCTATGAAGGAGTTCAGATGTGAAGACAACTGCACTGCTTGTTTGAAAGGAAAACAGCACAAAGTCTCATTTCCTCTTATTGAAGAACCTAAGTCCATTGCCTGATTGCAATTATTACACATGGATATCTTTGGTCCTGTGAGAGTAATGAGTATGGCAAAGAAGAAATACTGTCTGGTAATTGTGGATGATTACTCCAGATTTGTATGGACTTTCTTTTTGCATTCAAAGGATGAGGCTGCTCAGACGATTATAAACTTTATGTTGTATGTTGAGAAGCAGTATTCCCTATCTGTCAAGTGTATCAGAAGTGATAATGGAACAGAATTCAGAAACCATACACTTGATGAGTTTTATCTCTCAAAGGGAATCAAGACGCAGTTTAGCATCCCAAGGACTCCAGAACAAAATGGAGTAGTAGAGAGAAAGAACAGGACCCTAATTGAAGCTGCAAGGTCCATGTTGGCTGACTCTGGTTTGCCACTAACCTTTTAGGCTGAAGCTGTTAACACAGCTTGCTATGTGCAGAATAGAGCCTTAGTAAATCAGAGGTTGATGAAGACTCCATATGAAGTTCTACATCATTTGGCTCCTCTGATTTCATTTTTCAGAGCCTTTGGGTGTCCTTGTTTCATTCTCAACACAAAGGATCAACTCGACAAATTTGATCCTAAGGTGGATGCAGGGTATTTTGTTGGTTATTCATCTACTTGCAAGGCATACAGAGTCTTCAACTGCAAAACAAAGATAGTTGAAGAGACTCTACATGTGAAGTTTAATGAATCTCCAAAGGACAAGATTCCATAAAACCCTGTGGAGTTATTTGATTTGGACATACTACAATATGTTCCTTATCAGGCTTCAGTTGTTGCTCCTGTCAATAGTTCTCCACCTGGTGGTATTGATGATGATGATAATATCAATACTCACCTATTCAAGTTTAGTGATCAACTGCCTGAGTCCACTAAACTTGATGTTCCTGTAGCTTCAGCAGTTCCATCCACAACAAATGCTGATGAGATCTCTGATTCCTCCACATCTTTTGATTTGCCATCTCATTCTTGGTTTCAAGAGTCTGCATCACCATCTGCTGCTGCTGAAGGTCCTACAAACACTTGCACAGATCTCATTGTTTATCAAGAGCTGAAGAATCACCCAATGTCTCAAATCATTGGTGATATCAATGCTGGAGTTTCAACAAGAAGTCAATTGTCCAATTTCTGCTTCTATGCTCTCTTCATTAGTCAGCAAGAGCCAAAGAACTATCACATTGCTTTAAGGGACAATGGATAGGTTTAAGCCATGCAGCTTGAGCTACTTCAGTTCAACAAGCAGCAAGTGTGGGAACTGGTTCCTCTACCCCCAGGTAAGTGCGCAATAGGCACTAAATGGGTGTTTAGGAATAAAACATATGAAAATGGGCTTATTGTTAAGAACAAGGCCAGATTGGTTGTTCAGGGGTTTGCACAGGAAAAAGGTATTGATTATGATGAAACCTTTGCTCCTGTAGCCAGACTGGAGGCAATTAGATTGTTCTTAGCCTATGCTGTATTCCACAATCTTAAAGTTTTTCAAATGGATGTTAAAAGTGCATTTTTATATGGTAAAATAAAAGAAGAGGTTATGTGTGTCAACCACCAAGTTTTGAGGATAATAAACATCCAGATTGGGTATACAAGCTTGATAAGGCTCTTTATGGGTTGAAACAAGCTCCTAGAGCCTGGTATGAGACATTATCAAATTTTCTTTTCAAAAATAATTTCACTAGAGGCTCCATAGATAAAACTTTGTTCATTAAGAAGGTGGATCAACATAAGTTACTTGTTCAAATTTATGTTGATGATATTATTTTTGCATCCTCTGATCCCCAGTTATGTGATGATTTTACCAATTTAATGCAAAAGAAGTTTGAAATGAGTGCAATGGGAGAATTACAGTTCTTTTTAGGATTGCAAATCAAACAAAAGGCTGATGGAACTTTTATTCATCAGTCTAAATATACAAAAGATCTTTTGAATAAGTTTGATTTACAAAACTGTAAGCCTGTTCTACTCCATGTGCCACACCACTCAACTGGATGCAGATCAGAAAGGTAAAGCTGTTGATGAAACACTTTACAGATGTATGATTGGGTCCTTGATGTACTTAACAGCTTCTAGACCAGATATCATGTTTGCAGCTTGTGTTTGTGCTAGATTTCAGGCTGCTCCTAAAGAGTCTCATTTGATTGCAATCAAGAGGATCTTTAGATATCTGCAAGGTACACAATCTCTAGGTTTATGTTATTCCACTAGACACTCTTGCAAATTAGTTGCTTTTTCTGATAGTGACTATGTAGGGTGTAAGTTAACCAGAAAGTCAACTTCTGGTGGATGTCAATTCCTAGGCAATTGTTTGATTTCTTGGCAGAGTAAGAAACAAACATCTGTTGCTACATCCACTGCTGAAGCAGAGTACATTGCTGCAGCAAGTTGTACATCTCAGGTACTCTGGCTTCAGAACCAACTTTTGGATTATGGCATTACAAAGACTAAGACCCCATTATTAGTGGACAGTGCTTCAGCTCTTTGCATTTTCAAGAATCCTATCCAGCATTCTAGGACCAAACATATAGAGATCAGACACCATTTTATTAGGGACTGTTTTGAAAAAGGTCTGATTGATCCAAGTTTGTGCCAAGTGCTGATGAGCTTGCAGACATTTTTACTAAGCCTTTGGATAGCTCAACTTTCTAAAACCTAGTGTTAAGGCTTGGTATGCTGCAGCTAGAATAAGTGACAACTACTGATGATCTCAGTAAACAAGTAGTGATGATCATTAGTAAACATGTCACAAATAAGTACTGATTCTGTTACAAACTACTATGTAGTTATAACTACTGATGTTAGTAAAGACAGATAAGTACTGATGTCCTATGAAACAACTGAAAACAGCCAAAAGGACTGATGAGTAAGTGTTGAGGACAGTATGAAATAGCTGAAAAGCTAAGAATTGACGAAAACTACTGATGGGAATTTTCTCTTCAGTTGTTACAACTGATGTTCATCTTAAACAACTGAAGCAAAACCAATGTCTTCAGTAGTTTCACAACTACTGATGACTAACACCAAGTCTTCAGTCGTTTACAACAACTGATAACAAAACCATGTATTCAGTAGTTTCACAACTACTGATGACTAACACCAAGTCCTCAGTTGTTTCCAACATCTGAAGTCAAAACCATGGTTTTCAGTAGTTTTATAACTGTTGATGCCTAAAACCAAGACTTCAGTTGTTTCAACCTCTGAAGGTTAATACCACGTCATCAGTCGTTTAAAACTACTGATGATTAACACCAAACCTTCAGTTGTTTTATAACCCTTACCCTATAAATACCTAATCCTACAGAGCTTCATCATCTCAAACCTAACGTTCAAAAACTCAGAACCTTCTCTCACATTAATGGCGACCATGCAGCTTAAACCAAGACACAAATGTGTTGCCTACCTTACCAAATCACCCTTCTGGATGAAGTCGATACTGCCATTGATCTAATGGTCCATTCTCCATACAAAACGGCCTCCTTATTAATCCTACCATTTATGCCTAATCCCTAACTCAGTTCTGGACGAACGTCACCCTTACCACTGGGGAGAATGACACCGAGTCTCTCCAGTCATTCGTCAACTCACTGGTGGTCATCACTCCGACAATCCTTCGCCAAACCCTACAACTGGATGATGTCACCTTCCCCGCTGGATATTCAAAGGGCATCACTGATCTATCCTTTGCCCAACATGGATATCAGGGTAACCTCAGCGCTTCTACCATCCTCAAGAAGCATTTCCATGACGCAGAACGCCTTATTTTTCATATGGTGAATGTCTGTCTAGCCCCTAAGACTTCTTCTTGGGATCAAATGTTAACCAGGTGGCAGCAGGTATTTTTCTCTATCCTTGAGCAACAAAACTTAAATTTTCTGAAATACTATTTCTTGAACTTAAGGATATGGCCTCAAAACCTATTGCTAACCGATGGATATTATATCCTCGGTTCATAATGGCCATTATAGGGAACCAGCTAAAAGCTGAGGGACTTGTTGGCCTTGGAGTCCCTGCCATGGTTGTATTGCCTGAGGTATACTCCAGGCATAAATCAGACCAGTCACTCAAACAGGCTGCCAAGCTGCGAAAACCCACGCAGCTGGTACCCACAGCCACCACCACCAAATCCAAAGTCCCCACCAAACCCAAACACAAGAAACCAAAAAGGCTGCTCAGGGAAATGAGTCCCCTGAGGATGCCCCTGCAACACAAACACAGGATATATCTACTGGCCACAACCCCCAGTAGATACACGTACTCACCCAACCTCAACTGCTCAGGCTTCCTCTCAATAGGAGCCTGCAACAACCATATTTGGGGCACCTACATCTAGAACCTTCTCATTTGAGGAGGTTGCCATTGAAACGCACCACTCCCCGGGTGCATACTGCTTTCACACCATCTCCCACTGCAACCGCCCCCCAAGTCCTACCATAATAGTTGCAAAAGTGCTGACTCAGTTGCATTCCTCACCCCCTCCCCAGATACCAATCAAAATTGGGATAGCCTCAACAATTGAGGGGGAGGATCCAAATGCTTCTGATAACCCATAGCACAGGGGTTACACTGTTCCATCTCCAAGTGTAGAAACGGAGATTCGAACATCTGGTGAGGCTACCACTTCTCCTGCTTTAGCATATGATCAGGATGCAGTTGGTAACATCCATAAGACCTCACCAGAGGCAACTGCTAATGAAGGACATAGTCCTGATGCAGGAAGTCCCCAGTACCAAGAACAAGGGGCACATGCTACTACTGATCTACACTAAAAGCATGTACATCCTGATTCAATCAGGAGGTCAGGTGATTCAGCACAGACTGATGATGACCTGGGCTTTTTCTATGATGTTCTAGCCCACAATACCATCCTAGAGAATGAGGTGAGCAGACTCAAAGAGCTGTTGGCCAAAATGTCTCAGGATCAAAGACCATCTACCCCAATAACCCCACAGATGGCACCTTCAATTGAAGGTTCACCAAACACTAAGCTACCACATAACTGAGCCACCAGCCTTTGCTTTGGCACCACCTCTTAGGGACAGAACCCCTCTGAGCAGATGGATGCTAGCATTCAAAACTCTTTACCTCTCATCACTCCCATCATCACTGACATAGTGCATAAAGCCATGATGAGAGGATTCCCTCAAATAACAAACTCTCTTGATGATGATGTTTCATAATCTCTTTCTGCCTTCCAAACCCTGATTCCAATGCAACAAAAAGGGGGAGACTGCAAAGTCTAAGGCAGTGAAAGACAAGAAAAGAAAGAGAGTTGATGCAGAGAAAGAGCCTGAGAAAGAGAAGGAGGTGAGAAAGAATTGATCTCAGAACAGTGATTAATATAAAGAAAAAAAAGTGCTGAGTCAAGTGCTGATGAAGAAAAATCATTAGAAGACCTTGTTAAAGATGCTGATGAAGCTCATAGCAGATCAATGGATAAAATTATAGATGAATATTTAGACATGGTCATGACACAGCCACATTAGACTTTGAGATCAGAAGGCTGGAAATAGAAGAGATACAATCAAGATGGGCCGGAAGTTACAGTGTGGTTGGAAAGGGAAAGGCTGGAAATCATGATCAGGTTCATAGCTAAGTATCTTGGAAGATCATTGATTGAAATCAAGTCATGGTCCAGGGACAGCATCTGGTAATAACCATCAAGATCCGTTCGTCTGAAGTATATACCAAAGGGTTGGTCATTGAAGCCTTGAATGAAGCTGGTGCTGGGAGCAGGACTGAACTGGTAAAACAATCTAAAGCCTCACTTACATCCAAAATGCTAGAACAGCCTGTCAAAATTCCCACACCAAAACCACCACAATCACAACCCACTAAACCAATTCCCTTACCCACAAAACCAATAGCCGATGATGTACCCCAGAAGAGGAAGAGAATGGTACTGAGGCTAGAAGAGGAGAAGAAGAAGATAATGATGAAGATGAAGACAGGCTGCCAATCTCAGCTGTTATACAGTTGCCTAAGGCCATAAGTCACCCTCCAACAATTACTCCTGAATCTCAAAGGCAAATTGTGAAAGTGAAGTTGGAAGAAGAAGAGCTTCACAAACAACATGATGAGGAATTGTTGAGAAGAGTCGACAAAGCATACACTGCCCATCTTCAATCATCAATATGAAGAAACATGCTCAGAGATTATACACTCTCAGACATACCTTTCAATATCAAAAAGAGAGAGTGAGGATTTGGCCTGATCCCAGGGTGTCTCATAGGATTCAAAAGAAAAATATTCCACAGAGATACATTGGCCAAGTAAAGAAGATTAAGATGAAGTGATCCCACTGGACTTTGTAGTATCACCTTGGGAGATCCTAGATGACTTCAAGAAAGCCTATAAAGCTAAACTGACCTACAAAAGATGCTGGAGAATAAAGTGGTGAAAAAAGGGTTAGTGTATAGGAGGCTTGAGGAAGTTAGAAAGAATGAGCTCCAGTTGTTCTTATAGGGTATCACAGATGAATTCGCATAGAATCATAACAACTGTGGAGCTAAAAAATGGGAAGCAGGTCAAATACCTCTCTGAGTATTATGGGCCAGAGTCACTCTTTGAAGGAGAAGCAGAAGAGCTTACCATGGAGGAACAAATAACTTTCCTTGAGGCCTATACAAGGGAGTCTTATAAACTCATAGTTGGGAAGTAGATCTCATGGATGGGGTAACAACTCTGTGTCCAGTTCCCCAAGACAGAGTTCCCATCCATCCTTTGCCAAACAGATCATTGAGACTTCTTCCCAGGCCTGTGCTTACAAGGGTCACTTCTGAGCTGATCTAGAAGACAAAAGACCAATCTTTCTGCCATAATAAGTGGGACATCTTCAATAAGCTTAAAGGTTTTGGCTGTATTGGTTCAGGGGGAGTTTGTTGGACCAAAAGAACCAATGAGCCAGATCAGAAAAACCTTTAAGTCCACAAGACATCACAACAACTGCTGAAGACTGATCAGCTGTTGACAAAGTCTGAAGTTCAACAGCTGAAGAACAAAGTCTGAAGATCAACAGCTGAAGACTAAAGTACTGAAGACTTCAATAGCTGAAGAACAAAGTTGAAGATCAACAGCTGAAGACTAAAGTACTGAAGACTTCAACAGCTGAAGACCAAAGTCTGAAGATCAACAGCTGAAGACTAAAGTACTGAAGACTTCAATAGCTGAAGACCAAAGTCTGAAGATCAACAGCTGAAGACTAAAGTACTAAGTTCAACAGCTGAAGTACAAAGACTGAAGACATCAGCTAAAGATATCAGCTGATGACAACAACTGAAGTTCACGAAGTCCAAGTACTGAAGCCTTCAGAGTTTGTTACAACAGCTGAAGAAGCATTCTTCAGTTGTTGTGATGGTTTCCTTTCAGTAGTTTTCATTCTATTTCAGTATTGTAAAACGACTGAAGAGCATGTTTTTCAGTAGTTGTTGTTTCAGTAGTTTATTTTCAGTAGTTGTAGTAATAATAACACTTGTATTTTTGTAAGAAGATGTCAGCTGTTTGACATCTTCAGTAGTTCTGTTAAGTTTAAGTAGTTAAATAACAGTTAGATGTCACTGTCAAGTGACATCAGCTGACGTCAGTTTTCCTTATAAAAGGAAAGATGACCTAATTGTAACGGTGCGCGAAAGCCAGCCGAAGCATATATTGAATGAATATATTCTTTTTGGCAGAAATTCTCTCTCTATAACAAACACTATTTCATTGATAAATTTTGTGTGTTCTTGTTTAAATTTGTTAATTCGTGGGCTCATTCTGCTACAAATCCAATCTAATTGATCAAACTAGATGCTGAGATCCTAACAATATCACCAATGATTTGAGACATGGGGTGATCTTCAGCTCTTGGTGCACTATAAGATCAGTGCAAGTGTTGTAGCAGGTTCAGCAGCAACAGATGTTGATCCAGACTCTTGAAACCAAGTATGAGATGGCAATTCAAATGATGTAGAGGAGTCAAAAATCTCATCAGCATTTGTTATGGATGGAGCTGCTGAAGCTACAGGAACATCAAGTTTAGTAGACTCAGGCAGTTGATCACTAAACTTGAAAAGGTGAGTACTGATATCATCATCATCTTCAGTACCACCAGGTGGAAGACTTGCTACAGAAGATGATTTATTCACATGATCTGCAACAGCTGGAGGTTGATAAGGAACATATTGCAGTATATCTAGATCAAACAACTCCACAGGGTTTTGTGGAATTTTATCCTTAGGAGATTCATTGAACTTCACATGCAAGGTTTCTCAACTATCTTGTTCTGCAGTTGAAGACTCTGTAAGTCTTGCATGTGGATGAATATCCTACAAAATACCCTGCATCCACCTTAGGATCAAATTTGTGGAGTTGATCTTTGTGTTGAGAATGAAACAAGGACACCCAAAGGCTTTGAAGAATGAAATTAGAGGAGCCAATGATGTAGAACTTCGTATGGAGTCTCATCAACCTTTGATTACTAAAACTCTATTCTGCACATAGCAAGTTATGTTGACAGCTTCAGCCCAAAAGGTCAATGGCAAACCAGAGTCAGCCAACATGGACCTTGCAGCTTCAATTAGGGTCCGTTCTTTCTCTCCACTACTCCATTTTGTTCTAGATTCCTTGGGATGCTAAACTGCCTCTTGATTCCCTTTGAGAGATAAAAATCATCAAGTGTATGATTTCTGAATTCTGTTCCATTATCACTCCTTATACACTTGACTGATAGGGAATACTGCTTCTCAACATACAACACAAAGTTTATAATCGTTGAGTAACCTCATCCTTCGAATGCAAGAAGAAAGTCCATACAAATCTGGAGTAATCATCCATAATTACCTGACAGTATTTCTCTTTGCTATGCTCATCACTCTCACAGGACCAAATAGATCCATGTGCAGTAACTACGAGTAGGCAGTGGACTTAGGTTCTTCAATAGGAGGGAATGAGACTTTGTGTTATTTTCCTTTCAAACAAGCAGTGCAGGTTTCATCACAGTGGAACTCCTTTATTGGTAGACCTCTCACAAACTATTGTGGATCAGCTGATTCATGTTTTTGAGATTTACATGACCCAGCCTTCTGTGCCACATTTTAGATTCCTAAGAAGAGGCTTTGGAGAACAAGCAAGGATGACCATTCAAATAAATCTTCTTTGACAAATCCAGGGCATATACTCTTCCAATCCTATTGGCCTTCAGGAGAGTTTGTTCATCCAATACCTTGTCAATCAGCCTCAGAACTGTGGAAGACAGAATCCTACAGTTCTGGCTTGTGAAAAGTGCAACATGCCCTTTATCACATATCTGACTGACACTCAGTAGATTATACTTGAGATTCTCCACATGGTTAACATCATCAAATCCGATTTCTCCATTAGACACATATCCTTTCCCGATGATGTAACCCTTAGCATCATTTCCAAATGAAACAAATCCATTCTTTCCTTGAGAGTAGTCATTAAGAAGAGAACTGCTCCCTGTCATATGCATAGATCCTCCACTGTCTACATACCAGATGCTTCTTTGGCATGCTGAAGAACCCTGCAATTATCACAAGGAACTAGTTGGTTTTGAGACCCAAACCTTTTTGGTTTTGGGTCTATTTTCATCAACAGATTTAACCATAACTTGTTTCTCATGATTAACAGTGATGAAGGTGGAGATGGTGCTGAAATGGATTCCTTGGATTTGGGCTTGGAATACCTTTTCAGAGGTTTGATCACAGGTGCATCTAGTTGGTTAACTCTCCCTAACAAATGCTGAACCATCATAACAAGTTGTGTTTGATTTGTAGCTAAAGCCTTTAGCTCTTGTGACCCATCAGTACTTGTTTTTGATGAGTTCTTATGGCCCACCATTTCCTCCTTGAAATTCACAGACTTAGTCTGATTTTTATCATGAGGAACACTATCAGCTGTTTTATGATAAACCCTATCCTTCTTTTTGGATTTGGTTGAAGGCTTAGGTTTATCACATTGAGATGATTGTGGTACAAACTTAGTCTCAAACTCATTTTTCATTTCATCCATCTGGATTTTAATGAGCTTATCTCTGTTGAGTTTGGAACCCTTTGTGTACCAACATTCATCAGAAAGATGATTGAATTTACCACATATTTCACATGGCTTATTCTTCATCTTGGATTGATCAACTGCTGATGTGGAAACTACTGAAGGTGTGCTCTTCAGTACTTTCCTTCTTTCAGTACTTTTGGTTAGTACTGAAGAATCTGTAACAACTGAAGACTTGTTCTTCAGCTGTTCTTTATGAGCAGTTATTAATCCTTTTATTTCAGCTGATTTGAAATGCTTTTCAGATGTTGTGACTTGCCCTTCAGTACTTGAGGTACTTTGAGGGACAACATCTGAAGTACTCAGCTTCATGTGCTTATCAGTAGTTAACCCATCAGCCAATTGATTTGCTGAGGTATCAACACTGATTTCATCTTGTGATTTGGGTGATCACTTGAGGATGATGCACATGATGATGTGGTTTGGAAATTACTTTCACCTTCAGGTTTTACTATTGATTTTGGAGTAAAATCTGTAGGTGGTGCAATGTGATTGTAACCTATTCCAAACTTCACATTCGAAGCTGTTTGCTTGCTGAGAAGCATTTCAAATCCCTTGCAGGATGATACCCAGTGGTCACACTCAACTTGGGTAGCTTCAAGTGTTTCTTTGAGATATCTGTGGTTCTCAAGAATGACCCCAACCTTAGCCTTTTCATCATTTAATTGGCATTTAAGCTTATAAATCTCATCATCTTTATCTTTAAGGACAGACTCATACTCAGCTTTTCTTTTGGAAAGGGTTTGCTCAAGCTCAAGATTTTGATTTATTAAAGCTACATTTGCCTCTCTAATAGAGATAAATGCAACTATGCAAGATTCATAACATAGCTTGGCCTTAGCCTCAGAGGATACCTGGGTTACCTGTGATGAAGATGCATTAGAGCATGAACCCTCAGTAGACTCCAGGTCCATGAGAGCACGATTCCCAAAAGGATGTTCACCACCATGTTGACCATCACTAGCAAATAATTGCTCATTACCAGAAAGATCATCTGGTAAACTGCTCCAGTCAACAACACTAGGGGTGAAGAAGTTGTGATGAGGTTGTGATTGAGATGATTGAGGCTCAGTAAGGCTGAGGTTGTTGTGCAATAGGAACTTGAACTTAATTTGGCTATGGCATGTAATAGCAGGGTTATGGATATGGCATTGGACCCTGAGAGACAAAATATGCAGGAGATAGAGGTTGTGAGTGATGACCAGAACTAGCAGGATGTTGCCTTTTGTTTTGTGAACTATTGCTTGGAAAAGTCACAAAGGGTGCAGAGGAGTTAGATCCAGTTGATCTACACTCTCTTGCAAAGTGCCCAAGCCTGTGGCATTTGTGACACCTCAACTTACTCTTGTCAAAACCAACTTTGGTTTTGCCAGAGAGTCCTGGAAATTTCCTACCGGTTCTCTGTAGAACTTTTGAGATCTGATATTAATCAAGGCCATTTGGCTCAGAATATCCATCTCTTCTAAGTCATCATCAGCAATACCTTTCAAATCATCCATAATGAAGCACAAATTGTCACTATTATAACCTGACTGACTATCAACACTAACAAATGCATGATCAGAACTGTTTGAAGAGAAATCTATATGCTTATCATAATGGCTTTCTGATGCAGCATATTCTGACTCATGACCAACCAAGGCAGTGTTCCCTGGTACAAAGTCATCAGTGAGCTTTCCTGATGATGCCAGTTTCCTTTTCTGCTCTATCTCTCTTTCAAATGTAAGCAGTTTCCCATGGAGTTGGGTGAGAGATAGGCTATCCAGATTTACACTGGAGCGTAGGACAATGGATATGTGTCCCATCTCTCAGGGAGTGATCTGAGGAATCTGTTGTTCATCTGGCTATTAGTGTATTCATGTTTGACCATTTTCAGCTCAGAGATCAAATAGAAAAAATGCTCAAACTGTTGAGTCAGTGTCTCACCCTTCCTATGAGAGAATGTCTCATATTGTTGGGCAAGGATTTCTCTGTTGTTTGCTAAGACCTCATCTGTCCACCAAATTGTTCTTTCAATGCATTCCAGAGGTCATGAGCAGTTTCATGATGCATAAGCCCAGAATAGATTTCATTCGGCAGTGCCATGGCCAGAATTCCATGGGCTTTAGCATCAATCTCAAACAGTTTTCGATCCCCATCTAAGTATTGTTCCTTCTTCTTTGGAACCATTTGGTTGGTTTCCGGATTATTCACCATAGGCTTGTGTGGACCATGTACCATAGATGTCCAACAACCTGAACTATTAACAGACAGGTGATGGAGCATTCTTCGTTGCCATATGTTATACTCAGTCCTAACCAGCATCGGAGGCTTGGTTGAGGAGCCAGTATTGTGAGGGTCATTAGAAGGAGTAGTCATTCTTAGATTCAATCAAATTCAATTAAGTTTTAACCGATTTAGCGCAAAACACAACAAACTCAATACGAACCAAGAGAAATCTCAAAGCAAATAACCGAAAGTAGCAGAAATTCAATCTCTATAACCAATTCTTGCAAATATGCTAATTCGATCAAACTTAGATATCGAAATAGCAGTTTCAATGATCAATTGTTAGATCGATCAATGATTAACCTGCTCTGATACCATTTGTTAGGATCAGTGATTTAAGTTTGATTAATTAGAGTAGATTGCAGCGGAATTCAAACAACGAATTAGACAATTTAGCAAGAACTCAATTGTTATTCAATGGAATAGTACACAGTTATAGAGAGAGAAAGAACTCTGCAAAAGGAATATTTCATTCAAATGCTTTCGTGGTGGCTGAAAGTCACACGTTACAATTAGGTTAACATTCCTTATATAAGGAATGTGACGTCTGCTGATGTCACTTGATAGTGACATCTAACAGAATTATACAAACAACTGAAATTATGCAAACTACTGAGAATGTTCTCAACAACTGATCATGTCTCAGAGAATGCTAAGTACAAGAACATAAAACTACTGAAGTAAAACTACTAAAACTATAAACTACTGAAAGGTAAATTACAAGTACTGAAAAGGAAAAACATCACAACTACTGAAGTTAATAACTTCAGCTATTGTGACAACTACTGAAGTTAATAACTTCAGCTGTTGTGACAACTACTGATCACTCTAGTCTTCAGTCTTTGTCTTCAGTCTTTGTTCTTCAGACTTTTATTTCAGACGTTGTCTTCAGCTGATAGCTTCAGACTTTGTCTTCAGTACTTTACTTTCAGACTTTGTTTTCAATAGAAATCTTCAGATCTTGTCTTCAGACTTTGTCTTCAGACCTTGTAATCAGCTGATGTCTTTAGCTGTTATGATCTTCTTCAGCAGTTGTAATGTCTGTGGGACTTGGAGGTTTTTCTAATCAGGCTCATTGGTTCTTTTGGTCCAACAGTTTCACATGATGAGATTTAGTTTCGGCAGGCGAAAGTATAGTTTCGCCAGCAAGAGCACATTAGTTTCGCCAAGACATTAAGGTAGATTTGACAAGCCAAAACAATATTTTCAGCACAACGAAATTGAATATTAGTTAGCGAAACTGTTAAGTTCGCTCGGACAGCATAACCTCACAGTTTTGCTGAGAACACAAGAACTTTCATTCAGTTTCGCTGGATTATCGGTAATTTCGCCGGAAGAACAGCGAAGGTACCGAAGAGTCTCAATTGAATAGACTCATAATATGGCAATATTAACAAGATTAAATAACGGTCCTGAGTTTGAAACTTGCTTGTGAGTATGATCAACAATCAATCGATAACAAAATCACAGAATCTCAAAATCGCATGTAGAGGTCACGGAATAACCCTAAGAAACCTAACCGTTTGATAGTGCGAAAGTGGGAAATTAATTTCGCAAAATGACTTAAATAGCATATAGTTTCGCAGGATTTTGATATGATCTTTGAGATGATGCTGTTTGTATAGACTGATATTGTTGATGTTGTGTTCAGTCAGGATTTTGTTGATTGCATTCTCTAGAGAAGTGTCCATAGAGATGCACTTGAAGCATCTTACCTTGGACTTATCAACACCAATCCATGATGATTTACTTGCAGCAGCCAATTCTTGTTTCTTCTGAGATATTGTTTGGCTCTATATGCAATCATTGCCATTTGCCATTGTAGATCCATCTCCTCCACTACATCTGGAGGTAGTTCTTCCAAGTCTTGTTGGCACATATTTGCAGAGGTTAATAGATTCCTAGGTAAGCTTAAAAACTTGAACTGAAAGCTGTAAAAGCTTTTGTTCTTCAGAGTCCAGAATGACAGTGATGGACTCTGGTTGGTTGTTTTTGAAGGCTTTTCTGATGATGTATCTCTTTGATCATCAGTTCTTCCTTTCTTCTTTCTTGACTTACTTTGAGAAGATTTCTTAGGAGGTTTTGAAGCATAGAAATTTACTTCCTCTTCAGCTTCACTCAAAGTACAAGAGCTAACACTATCATTATTGGAAATAAAGGCACCTCTAGCACTTTTTGTTTCTTTAAAGTGATATGGTGATACATGAGTTCTCACACTCTTCTTTCTTGATTTCCCATCTAGTTCAAGAGCCTCAACTTTAGCTACTAGAGTATCTAAACCAACTGTTTTAAGGTCTATGGTGTTCTTGAACATGGATACAGTTTGCTTCCAACTTTTTGGTAAAGTATGGAGTATCTTCTTGTTTAATTCCTCATTAGTGTATTTCAACTCCAAAATATTCATCTCTGTAACAAGTTGCATAAACCTATGGAGTTGTTGAGGAATTGATTCACCCTCAATATGATGAAACGTTTCATCTTGTGAACGAAGGGTGTCCTTTCTAATGCTTCAGATTTCATCACTCCCTTCACAGAGTGTATGAAGAATCTTCCACAAGAAATTAGATGTTTTGTACGTTTCACACCTAATTAATATTTCCTCTGGTAAAACCATACTAAGCAAGTTGTATGCATTAATATCAATTTTTACCTTCTTAATATCATCAGTGACAGATCTTTTGTACTCATGGGTTGATTATTTTCATTATAATCCGGCCCAAGAGTGGGTGGAATATAAGGACCTTCTGTTATTAAAACCCATAAGTCAGAATTTGTAAAGTTTACATGATTCCTGAACTTGACTTTCTAGGATTTAAAATTTGCTTTTGTTTCCAACTTTGGAGGTTGGTAAGATGTACCACCAAAGTTGTTCATAATTAGTTAAGATCTAAGATTTAACTAATTAATTTGTTCAATGGATATGAACAATTTATTAATGTTGATCAATAACTAAGATCTGTTTTTCAATTGATTTGAAAATTGATCCAAGTTAATCAAACAATGTAACAATACTTACTGAATGACAAATCATGAATCACATAAAACCATTTGCTTAAAATAAAAACTAATAAATCTAGAGCATTTAGTAAACAATTAAACATAAATAACACTAATAGATCAATCGATCTAAATCAATGAGCACTTGTCGCTGATACCACCTGTGAATCCAAGGATCGCAATCAGGAATTATCAGTGTTAATTCAAGTCAAGTCCACGTTTGCGGAATCAATGTTAAGGTTCAATTGTTTGTATTAATTTCAATATCAATAACTATTAATGAAATGGATGAACGCAAAGAATGGAACACAATTAATGATCAGACAAATATTCAATTCAAACATATTTCATTAAAAGACATGTTAATGACAAAATATGAATAAACAACGAATGAAAGAATGATCTGATTGAGTGTTTGATGATGTGACGTCTGCTAGGGTTTTGATTTGTGTGATTTGATGTGATTGATGGTTTGTTGTATTGTTTCTTGGATGTTTTTCGTCGAAGCCATCTTCTCGATGTGAAACCTAGGATCCATAAATATAGGCACGTGTATTTCTATTAAGGAAACACCGGATCCCTTGTTGACTTATTGACTTGTAACACTTGTATTATACAAGTGTTTGGACTCCGCATGAATATGTCTTTCGTAGATATTTGTTCTTCCGTAGGAGTTTTTTTCTTCCGAGGGTACATTGTTCTTCCGAAGCAATCTTGTTCTTTCATCCTCAGAACTGGTTGTTCATCCGCAGAAGATCTTCGGATGTAATTTACTGGTAAGAAACATATCTACGGAGAAACAAAATGTTCACCGTAGATGTTTCTTACACATGGTGAATTTTACCAATAATAATGTTTTCCCTGCAAACATACATAAGTCAACACACATATATGGGTTAACCTATACATTTAATGCATACATTATAATGAATTACAAGTATTAATTACAAATATTGATTCAAGTTCTAAGCCTATACAAAATGGACTACATCTATAATTCCTAGATCTAACAAAACGTCATGCTTCAATTTCAAAAAATTAACCATTTTATTTAATTTATGCTCTTACAATAAAGTATAAAATATTATTCTTGTAATACAAATGCTAAAACATATACACGTGGCCAAAAACAACCATTTTTTAGTGTCGTTTATTACAAGGCCCCTTCCCGGGACGCTCACAGCTAGTCAATCATTGCACATAAATCATATATTACATTAACTTTAATAAAACATTGCAGCGGAAACATTAAAACAAACATTTCATTTCCTTTAAATAAACACTTTTGCAAAATAATACATCGTTCAAGACAAAATATTGTTCTTTCGTATTAAAATGCAAAAACGTAATACAAAATAATGTCATCCCAAAAAAGCCAAGTAGCCGCCCCGTGCCATCCTCAGCAACCTTTACCTGCCAACTGGAAACACAGAAAAGTCAGCGTTGCTGAGTGAGTTTTAGTTTTAAAATAAAACATACTTTACTTTCGCTTAAAACCATTCTTTACATTCATACGCGATCAAGCATCATACGTACACATAGATAATATCATTATTATCTTCATCATTCGTTCCTTAACTTCTGTTCAATCATCATACATCATTATCATTCACTTTCATTTGTAAACTTTCTTACTTATCTTTTGTACGTTCAATACTTTTGATGACATGTACAATACCACGAACATTCACGAAGTTGGTTATCGGCCTGAGGTCTTTCATAGACCTCGAACACTGTGCACGAAGCTGACTCCAGTACCTAGGGCAAGTACACTCATAACTTATCTTTTCTCTTTCATTCCGGATCAATGCCTTAGCTACACCCTAAACATTGTGCATGAAGCTGGTTACTAGGCCTGAGGTCTTTCATAGACCTCGAACATTGTGCACGAAGCTGACTAAAGTACCTGGGGCAAGCGGCAAGGATCCTACACATATGGTCAATCACAAGGATTAGACCCCAGTATGCAACCTTTTGGGGTAGCTAACCCGCACACAATTGAACTAACACCCTTCATTGGATGTGAACCTCCATACATTTCTTACAAGACTTTCTTACTTTCATTCATTCATTAATGCATGCATTCTTTCATTATGTTCCTCTTTTCATTATATTTCCACTTTACGTTACATAATACTTTTCATTTCATTCATAAACATTCAACGTAAAGCCACGGGAAAATAACATACATAACAAGTAACATAAACATACATAAGCATACAAGGCGTTATCATACAAGGCACCATCATTCAAACATAACATTCATCATACATACCATCATGCATAAGCATCAATCATACATTGCCCATCACATCATCTATAACTTCGAAAAGTCAACTTACATAACCCCCAGGAACCTCCCAAGTCAAAGCCTACATTTTACATTTTTCCCAAAATTAGAAAAATATTCTAAGTCTTTAGGCACATGGGCACTATTCAGGCGTATGGCCTTCTGGGCGCATGGGGAACACTTAGGTGCATGGGAAATTTCAAGCGCATGGGCACTATTGGGGGTGCATGGGCAACACTTAGTCATTCTGGGAAAAATTCTAGGCGCATGGGCACTATGCAGGCACATGTGTGCCTGGGCGCATGGGAATCCTGGGCGCATGAACACTTAGGCAGTTATTTCGATTAGCGTATGGGCCACTGTTTAGGCGCATGGGTAGTCTATAACACACTTAAACATCATAATTTAGTTCCCAATCATCATCTATCATGTTCTAAGGTTAAATCATATGTCCTAAGCCTTAGAAACACAACCATAACATCATCACAACACAGACATTGCCCAAATCAAAACCCACCCGTATACACATACAAACACATACATACGGGTAAGAAACCCATTTTATAAAAAGTTCATATATGCATTTCTAGCCCCAAATCAGTTTAAAACAAGTAAAAAGGGGGGCCCTAGAACTCACCTTAACAGCCTTTGGTTATGACTTCTTCAAAACCCGTTTTCAAATTGAGTTCAACCGCCTAGAAACCCACCAACAACACACCTGAACACACATAAGCATATAACCGAGGCTAAGGCCAGTTAAGAACATCTTAAAATTCGATTAATATGGTGAAGAGCGGGTGATGGGCGGCCATCACCTTTATTCATCAACTTTTCAAAGATTTTGTCCTTTTTGACACTTTTTACCCTTGAACTTGGGTCAATTTGCATTTCTTTCTTTTCTTTCACTTTTATTCTTTCTTTCTTATCTTTAAAGAAATAACCGGGTGGTCCAAGTCCACCCCCTTATTTAGGTTTCGTCCCCAAAACCTATTATTCCTCAACAATCGTGGGTAATGCTGTCACTTTTCCTCCTCCGTCTCCCACGTAGACTCGGATCCCTTCATGTGCTTCCACTATACACGCACAAGAGGAACCACTTTATTCCTTAACCTCTTCTCTTTACGATCAATGATCACCATTGGATGCTCCACATAATTGAGCCGTTCATCTACCTCGATATCTTCCAGTGGTACAACCATATCCTTGTCTGCTAAGCACTTTCTCGGATGAGATACATGGAATGTTGGGTGAATTCCACTTAACTCATCTGTTAGCTCCAATCTATAGGCCACTTCCCCTACTCGAGCAAGGATTCGGAAAGGCCCTACATACCTTGGGCTCAACTTGCCCCGTTTTCAGAACCGAATGATACCTTTTCAAGGTGAGACTGTAACACCCGGTTATTTCCTTTGAAGCTAAAGAAAGAAGAGAAAGAGAAAGAAAAGAAATAAAGCCCAAAGTCGAGGGACCAAACTTGCCAAAATGGGAAAATCTATGGAGGAGTGGGGTTATAAAAGGGCATGGCAGCCCATTCTCCCCTTCATTCGGCTAGAGAGAGAAAGAGAAAGGAGAAAGGTCAAAGGCTAGGGTTTTTAAAGAATCGGGGTGCAAAAGTCGAAGGCAAGTGGGTTTGTGAGAAGCTCTACTCGAAGAGGCTTTCAAGTTGATTCTAGGACCCCTCTTTTACACGTTTTCAACGGATTTGGGGCTGGAACCATAGTAAAACCCCGTTTTTGAGATGTGTGTGTTGAACCCGTGTGGATGTGTTTGTGTGTGACGTGAGTGGGGTTTGTTTTCGGGCTTGTGTGTGTTTGAATGGTGTTGTGGTATGTGTTTCTAAGGTGTAGGATGGTTGATTTGGGCTTAGAATAGGTTTGAGAGGGTTTGGAGGCCGAAAAGTGCAGATTGGGTTCGGGATGAACTGCATTTTGCATTAGTTAGGGCTATGAAACCGAATGGCATGCGACTGGGGTTCATCCGCATGCTAGTCGTGCGACTGGAGTCCATACGCTTGTGAGTCATGCGACTGAGGTTCATTCGCATGGGGTCATGCGACTGAGGTCCATATCCATAGGTCCATTCGCATGGGATCCATCCGCATTAGGTCCATTCGCATGGGATCCATCCACATAGTGACCATCCGCATTGGGTCCATTCGCATAGGGCCCAATCGCCTGGTGTTCATCCATATTGTGTTCAGTCGCCTGGGAGGCCATGCGACTAAAGGGTGCCCATACGCCCAAGTAGGGCTTGTGTGCCTGAAAGAGCATAGTTTAACTTTCTGACTTTCGGGGAAAGTGCAGATGTAACTTTTGACATGGGAGATTCCCGGGGGTTCATGTAAGTTGACTTTTGAGGTCATAAGCGTTATGATGGGCATGGATGAAGATGATGTATGATGATGTATGTTATGTATGTATGATGGTGCCGTGTATGGCGATATTTGTATGCTTATATTGATGTTCCTTGTTATGTATGATTATTTTCCTGTGGCTTTACGTTGAATGTTAATGAATAAAATGAAAGGATTATGTAATGTAAAGTGGAAGATAATGAAAAGAGGAACATGATGAATGAATGCATACATTAATGAACGAAGGAAAGTAATGTAAGTCTTGCAAGCCTTGTATGTCGGGACACGCCCCAATGTAGGGTGTTAGCCCAACAGTGTGTGGGTTAGCTACCCCAAAAGGATGCACATCAAGGTCCGTCTTTATGACCGACCATTTGTATAGAACCTTTGTCGCTTACCCTAGATACTGTGGCCAGGTTGCTGTGCGCCATGAAGGAAGGTCTATGATAGACTTCAGCCTGGTATCCGCTTTATGCATGACGGTGGGTATAGCACATGACAATCGTACACCTAAATTTACCCTTAGGTACTGTGGCCACGCTGTTGTGCACCATGACGGAAGGTCTATGATAGACTTCGGCCTAGTACCCGCTTTATGCATGATGAAGGGGAAAAGTTCATGGTTTTTTTTGATGTGATAAAATGAAGTAATGATGAATGTATGAATGAAGTAAGAAAGCATGAATGAATGGAAGTTAATGAATGACTGATGAAGATAATAATGATATTATCTATGTGTACGTATGATGTGTGTTCACATGCAAAAGTAAAGAACGGTTTTAATGAAAGTAAAGTATGTTTTATTATAAAACTAGAACTCACTCAGCAACACTAACTTTTATGTGTTTCCAGTTGGCAGGTAAAGTTGTTGAGGATGGCACGGGCGGCTACTCAGCTCTTTTGGATGGCATCCATATTTATAATGCTTTTGTGTTAAATTGTAACATGTATTTTGTAACTTGATAACAATTTATTATTTTGCAAAAGCTTTTGTAATGCAATGAAATGGGTGTTTAAATGTCTCCGCTTCAATGTTTTTATCAAGTGAATGAAATTATATGTTTTATATGCAAAGATTTACCAGTTGTAAGCGTCCCAGGAACAGGGCTCTACAAGTTGGTATCAGATCCAAAGTTTAAGTGAAAGGGGTAAATTTTCAAAAGAAACCTTAATTTAAACTGAAAATGGGACGGGAAAGGAAGGGATGCTAGTCCGAGTAGCTGCGTGCCATCGGGTATTTTCTTAATGTTAACCGGTATTATGTGCACATGTTATGTGGTTCTGTGTTGCTGGTAGATTTAGATACTGATGTAGTCAGGATAGGTAATGCTCAGGGCATGAATAGTAAAGTAAGTGGCTAATCACAACTTGCCACTATAATTAGGGACTTACTATACTTGACATAAACTGAGTTGTTCCCTTGAATGACCGTGTTGGTGTTTGAATCTTTCAATGTGTGTGTTAGAGGTGGTAGATCTCCGAAGGTTTCGTCAGGTGAAGGTTGTGGTGGACGTGGTGCTGGACTGCGTGTCACGAGAAGTATGACTAGGGTTGTTGAAATGGCACTCGAAGAGCCAGAGATCCATTACCTGGAAGGTAGTGATGATAGTGCTAGTCTGAGGAACACACTGAAAAAGGTTGTTGTCGAGGGAGTCCAACAAGTCATGCAGGTGATTCTGCCGTCTATGGTTACTAAGGTAATTAGGGAGGTGATGGAGATAACCGCGAATGAAGTGAACAAGAAGTATAGCGGCGAAAAGAATTGGAATGGAAAGCCGGTTGAACGTGGGGGTTACACTCCAAACAACAAGGTTGCTAGGATGGATGACCGGCGTGTAACTTCGTCTGGTGCGGAGATGAGAAAGTGTGGTAAGTGTGCTAAATGACATACCGGAGAGTGTAGGTGGGGATCAAACCTTTGCTTCAAATGTGGGAGGCCCGGTCATTTGGCAAAGAATTGTGGGGTGAAGAGGTGTTATAACTGTGGCGGAAAGGGTCACATAAGCAGAGACTGTAAGAAGCCGAGGGACGAGAGTTTTGGGAAAAGAGGATGACTAGAACCGGAGGGCAGGAGGCGAGCGCAGAGCCTTCATGATTACCAAGGAGGAGGCTAGGACGGACCCCGATGTCATGTCAGGTATGTATCTAGTAGCCAAACTCTTGTTTCTGTGTTATTCGATTCTGGTTCTAGTAAGAGTTTTATTTCTGTTGCTTTCTGTGCTAAAGTGCGTGTTAGTAGTAAGAATATAGATACGCCCATCAATGAAGAAACTGCCATAGGTAAGTCTACCAGGAGTTCTGAGATGGTAGAAGGTTGTGACATTGAATTGGAAGGTCATAAGTTTCCAATTAGACCGTCTGTGATGACCTTAGGCGGTTTCGATGTAGTCCTAGGAATGGATTGGTTGGCGGACTACAAGGCGAATATTGTGTGTCTCAAGAAGGTGATTAGACTGTCAGCGCCTGACGGGAGTTTGGTGACAGTTTATGGTGATCGACTTACGAGTATCCCAGAGGTGACTTCGATGGCGGTGGCAGGAAAGTGCATAAGGCATGGGTGTAATGCCTACTTGGCCTACGTGAAGGATGTGGATATGCCAACACCATAATGTCTGATGTACAAGCTGTGTGTGGCTTCCTAGAGGTGTTCCCAGAAGACTTACCAAGAGTGACACCAGACCGCGAGATCGAGTTCCAGATTGACTTGATATCGGGTGCCCAATCTGTTGCTAAGGCACCGTATCGGTTGGCTCTGACTGAGATGAAGAAATTGTTGGAGCAACTATAGAGTTGCTTGATAAGGGGTTCATTAGACTGAGTATCTCTCCTTGGGGTGTTCTGGTCTTATTTGTGAAGAAGAAAGACAATAGCATGAGGATGTGTATAGAAAGAAGAGAAAGAGAAAGAGAAAGCATGACAATGGTACACTTGAATTTACCCTTAGGTATTGTGGCCACGCTGTTGTGCGCCATGACGGAAGGTCTATGATAGACTTCGGCCTAGTACCCGCTTTATGCATGATGAAGGGGAAAAGTTCATGGTTTTTTTATGTGATAAAATGAAGTAATGATGAACGTATGAATGAAAGTAAGAAAGCATGAATGAATGGAAGTTAATGAATGACTGATGAAGATAATAATGATATTATCTATGTGTACGTATGATGTGTGTTCACATGCAAAAGTAAAGAACGGTTTTAATGAAAGTAAAGTATGTTTTATTATAAAACTAGAACTCACTCAGCAACGCTGACTTTTATGTGTTTCCAGTTGGCAGGTAAAGTTGTTGAGGATGGCACGGGGCGGCTACTCAGCTCTTTTGGATGGCATCCATATTTATAATGCTTTTGTGTTGAAATGTAACATGTATTTTGTAACTTGATATCAATGTATTATTTTGCAAAAGCTTTTGTAATGCAACGAAATGGGTGTTTAAATGTCTCTATTGCAATGTTTTTATCAAGTGAATGAAATTATATGTTTTATGTGCAATGTTTTACTAGCTGTAAGGGCCTCGGGAATGGGGCCTTACAAAGACTTTCAACATAACTCTATCACCCACCTGGAACTCAATGGTCTACGTTATTTATCAGCATATGACTTTTGTCTATCTTTAGTTACCTTCATAAAGGCCTTGATCCTTTCCAGCTTCTCAGTCGTAGCCTTGACCACTTTGATGCTCCATAACTCTTTATGGCCAATATCACCCCAACACACAGGCGTTCTATATCTCCTACCATATAGCATCTCATAAGGAGGCATACCAATGTTGGCATGATAGCTATTGTTATATGAGAATTTAGCTAATGGTAAGTGGTCATCCCAACTTCCTCCAAAATCAATGACGCATGCCCGTAACATATCTTCCAGCGTTTGAATCGTCCTTTCCGACTAACCATCCGTCTAAGGATGATAAGCCGTGCTAATGTGTAACCTCGTCCCCATCGCATTTGTGGACATTCTTTCAAAATTTAGATGTAAACCGGGTGTCACGATTAGACACAATATACACCATGACGAGTTATAATCTCTTTAATGAACAGATCTGCCACCTCTCGGATGAATATGTCTCGCAAATCACTAGGAAGTGAGCACTCTTCGTCAAACAATCAACAATCACCCATATAGCATCATACCCCCGTGTGGTACGTGGTAGCTTCGTAATAAAATCCATGGTGATGTGCTCCTATTCCACTCTGGTATATTCAACGGTTGGATCTTTCCATACGGCTTCTGGTGCTCCGCCTTCACTTGCAAGCAAGTAAGGCACTTACGTACTCCATTACGTCATGTTTCATACCCCGCCACCATAATCTTTCTTCATGTCTTGATACATCTTTGTAGCACCAGGATGGATGGAGTACCGAGTCTTATGAGCTTCATCCATAATCTTCCCACGTAGATCCCCAAAACGAGGAACCCACATTCGTCTGAATCGGTTCTAACACCGAGCGTGTTTTCACCCAATTTCGCAACCAGGCCTCTCATTCTTTCAGAATTAAGATGATCTTCTTTCAATGCCTCATCTTGAAACCCCTTGACTTGTTTCATCACCTCAGAGGTCATGATCAACTAGTAAAACTTCACCCGAATAAGCTCGGGTCTTTCCTTTTGGCTAAGGGCATCCGCCACCACATTGGGTTTGCCCGAATGGTAATGGATCTCGCAATCATAATCTTTTATGAGCTCCAACCATCTCCTCTGCCTCATGTTCAAATCTTTCTGCTCAAAGAAGTACTTCAAGCTCTTATGGTTAGTGAATATGGTGCACTTCGTCCCATACAGGTAGTGCCTCTAAATCTTTAACGCAAATACCACAACTGCTAGCTCCAAGTCATGAGTGGGATAATTGACCTCATCAACTTTTAACTATCGGGATGCGTAGGCTATAACCCTCCCATTTCTATCAACACACATCCTAACCCTAAGTAAGAAGCATCTGAATAAACCACCAAATCTTCGCTTCCATCGGGTAATGACAGAAATGGAGCTTGAGTCAACCTCGCCTTTAACTCCTCAAAATCCTTCTCTTAATCTAGACCCCACACAAATTTTACATCCTTGCGGGTCAAACTGGTTAGTGGGGAAGCTATCTTAGAGAAGTCTTGGATGAATCTTTGTAATAGCCCGCCAAACCCAAGAAGCTACAAATCTCAGATGGCGTCTTAGGTGACTTCCATTGCATCACCGCCTCCACTTTTTCTGGGTCTACCATAATCCCCTTGGATTCACTACATGACCCAAAAATTGAAATTCGTGCAACTAAAACATGCACTTGGAGAATTTAGCATACAACTTCTCCCTTCTCAAGGTCTCCAAACACATCTCGAATGTGACATGCATGCTCCTCCTCACTCTTCGAATAAATCAAGATATCATTGATAAACACAATCACTGATTTATCCAACATCGGCCAACACACTCGATTCATGAAGTCCATAAAAGCAGATGGCGCATTGGTCAAACCAAAAGACATAACGAGAAACTCGTAGTGTCCATAACGCATGCGAAAAGCTGTTTTAGGAATATCCTGCTCCTTCATTTTCAACTAATGATAGCCAGATCGAAGGTATATCCTTGAGAACCAATTGGCATCTTGGAGCTTATCAAACAGATCATCAATTCTCGGTAAGGGGTACCTATTCTTCACTGTCAGCTTATTCAGCTCATGATAATCTATACACATACTCATGCTTTCGTCTTTCTTCTTCACAAATAATACCGGAGCACCCCAAGGAGAGATACTCGATCGAATGAACCCCTTATCCATCAGCTCTTGAAATTGCTCCATCAGTTCCTTCATCTCAGTCAGAGCCAATCGATACGGTGCCTTAGCAACAGGTTTGGCACCAGGTATCAAGTCAATCTGAAACTCGATCTCACATTCAGGTGGCACTCCTAGTAAGTCTTCGGGAAACACGTCCTTTATATAGGCCAAGTAGGCACTACATCCACGCCTCATGCACTTTCCCGCCACCGCCGTCGAAATCACCTTCAGAATCGTAGTGACTCGATCACTATAAACCGTCACCAAACTCCCGTCAGGCGCTGTCAGTTGAATCATTTTCTTGCGGCACACAATGTTTGCCTTATAGTCCGCTAACCAATCCATTCCTAGGACTTCGTTGAACCCGCCTAAGGTCATCACGAAGGATCTAACAGGAAACTTGTGACCTTCTAATTCTACGTCACAACCCTCTATCATCTTAGATATCCTGGTAGACTTACCTATGGCAGTTTTTACATCAAATAGAACATCTACACTCCTACTACTAACAGGCAATTTAGCACAGAAAGCAGCAGAAATAAAATTTTTACAAGCACCGGAATCAAATAACACAAAGGCTAAAGTTTGGTTTAATAGAAACGTACCTGACATAACATCGGGGTCCGTCCTAGCCTCTTCCTGTGCCATCGTGAACGCTTTGGCGCTCGCCCTCTGCCCTTCTCCTCCAGCCTTCTTCACTCCTAAACCTTCAACCCTCGACTTCTTGCAGTCTCTACTCATGTGGCCCTCCTTGCCACGGTTAAAACACCTTCCCGCCTTGCATTCTCTCGCCATATGACCTGGCTTCCCACACTTGAAGTACACATTCAATCCCAACCTACACTCTCCGGTGTGCTCCTTTCGACACTTACCACACCTTCTCATTCTCGCACCGGATGTGACCACGCATCAGTCATTCACCCGCGCACCGTTGTTGCTTGGAGTGGCCCCGCCATGTTCAACCCGCTTCCCATTCCAGTTCCAGTCACCACCACCTTTCTTGCTGACTTCAGCCATCACCACGGTCCTTTCATCATACAACCTCCCTGCCAAGTCAACCGCCGACCTAAACGTGCTCGGCCGGGCAGCAATCATGTGCCTACGGATATCCGCCGGCAAGCCCTGGATGTACCTCTTGATCTTTCGTGACAAAGGTGTCACTTGATCTGGCACCAGCCGTGCCATCTCATTGAACTTGGTGGTGTACTGCTGATGTGTCATTGTTCTCGCCTCCAGCTGCAGGAACTCCCTTTCCACCTTATCCATTTCCCTATAAGGACAGAACTTCTCGATCATCATCTTCTTCAACTCTGGCCACCTCATTCTCCCGATAGCCCAACTACCCTCGACTTGGAAATGTTTGTCCCACTAACACAGATCCGAGTCCATGAATGAGTGGGTAGCAAACTTCACCTTTTGGTCTTCCCGACACTCGCTAATGTCGAGTATCGCCTCCATCTCTCTCACCCATTGGTGAGCAGCACTAGCAGTACCGTTACCGTCAAGGTTGGGGGCTTGCACCTTTGAAATGCCACGTAGTTGCAACCTCGTGTTTCTCCTTGCACATGCTCTTCTTCTTCCTCCTCATCATCGAAGAGAAATGTCTGAGTCTCCGGTTGCTCCCGTCCTCCTAAGGACAGGTTCCTCTCCCTTATTTCTCCTTCCCGTACAACCTTAATCACTTCGGTCACCACAGACGGTAGGATCGTCTGCATGACCTGATGAACCTCTTCCACTACCGCCTCCTTCATAAGGCTCTTAAGTTAGCACTCTCGTCCCCACCCTCCGGACGAGGAGTCTCGGGTTTTTCATGAACCACACTTCGGCTCTAGGCCTTCCTCTCGTGACCCGTGGTTCAGCACCACGTCCACCATGACCTCCACCGTGTGAAGCCTTTGACGATCTGTCCATCCTCTAAACACACTATAAGATTCAAACACTAACATGATCATTCAAGGGAATAGCTCAGTTTATGTTAAGTATAGTAAGTCCCTAATTATAGTGGCCAGTTATGATTAGCCACTTACTTTACTCTTCATACCCCAAGCATTACTTATCTTGACTACATCAGTAATTAATCTACTAAAAGCACACAGATCAAATCACATAACATGCGCACATAATGTCAGTTATCATTAATAAAATACCTGATGGCACACAACTACTCAGACTGGCATCCCTTCTCTTTCCGTCCCATTTTCAGTTTAAGTTTAGGTTTCTTTTGAAAATTTACCCGTTTCATTTAAACTTTGGCTCTGATACCAACTTGTAAGGCCCCGTTCCCGGGATGCTCACAACAGGTCAATCATTGCACATAAAACATACAATTACATTAACTTTAATAAAACATTACAGCGGAAACATTAAAAACAAACATTTCATTTCCTTTAAATAAACACTTTTGCAAAATAATACATCGTTCATGAAAAAATATCGTTCGTATTACAATGTAAAAACGTAATACAAAAGAATGTCATCCCAAAAGAGCCAAGTAGCCGCCTCGTGCCATCCTTAACAACCTTTACCTGCCAACTGGAAACACAAAAAATTTAGCATTGCTAAGTGAGTTCTAGTTTTAAAATAAAACATACCTCGCTTTCGCTTAAAACCATTCTTTACATTCATACGCGATTAAGCATCATACGTATGCATAGATAATATCATTATTATCTTCGTCATTCGTTCGTTAACTTCATTCATTCATCATAAATCATTATCATTCACTTTCATTCATAAACTTTCTTAGTTATCTTTTGTACGTTCATTACTTTCGATGACATGTACAATACCCCGAACATTGTGCACGAAGCTGGTTACTAGGCCTGATGTCTTTCATAGACCTCGAACATTATGCACGAAGCTGACTCCAGTACCTAGGGCAAGTACACTCATCACTTATCTTTTCTCTTTCATTCTGGATCAATGCCATATGCTACACCCCGAACATTGTGCACGAAGCTAGTTACTAGGTCTGAGGTCTTTCATAGACCTCGAACATTATGCATGAAGTTGACTTCAGTACTTGGAGCAAGCGGCAAGGATCCCATACATATGGTCAATCACAAGGATTAGACCCCAGTGTGCATCCTTCTAGGGTAGCTAACCCACACACAGTTAAGCTAACACCCTTCATTGGGTGTGAACCTCCATACATTGCTTGCAAGACTTTCTTACTTTCATTCATTCATTAATGCATGCATTCTTTCATTACTTTCCTCTTTTCATTATCTTTCCACTTTACATTACATAATACTTTTCATTTTATTCATAAATGTTCAACGTAAAGCCACGGGAAAATAACATACATAATAAGTAACATAAACATACATAAGCATACAAGGCACTATCATTCATACGTAGCATTCATCATACATACCATCATGCACAAGCAACATCTATGACTTCAAAAACTCAACTTGCATAACCCCCGGAACCTCTCAAGTCAAAGCCTACATTTTACATTTTTCCCAAAATTAGAAAAATATTCTAAGTCTTTAGGCGCATGGCCTTCTGGGCGCATGGGGAACACTTAGGTGCATGGGAAATTTTCAGGCGCATGGACACTATTGGGGCACATGGGCAACACTTAGTCATTATGGGCAAAATTCTAGGCGCATGGGTACTATGCAGGCGCATGAGTACCTAGACACATGGGAATCCTGGGTGCATGAACACTTAGGCAGTTATTTCGGTTGGGCGCATGGGACACTGTTTAGGCGCATAGGCAGTTTATAACACACTTAAACATCATAATTCAGTTCCCAATCATCATCTATCATGTTCTAAGCTTAAATCATACGTCCTAATCCTTAGAAACACAACCATAACATCATCACAACACATACATTACCTAAATCAAAACCCACTCGTATACACATACAAACACATACACACACATACATACGAGTAAGAAACCTATTTTGTAGAAAGTTCATACATTCATTTCCAGTCCCAATCAGTTAAAACAAGTAAAAAAGGGGGGGGGGTCCTAGAACTCACCTTAACAACCTTTGGTTATGACTTCTTCAAAACCCGTTTGCAAATTGAGTTCACCCGCCTAGAAACCCACCAACAACACACCCGAACACACATAAGTATATAACCGAGGCTAAGGCCAGTTAAGAACATCTTAAAACCGTGAATTCTTACCTTGAATTCAAATTCTTCTCCTTGTTCTTCCAAAGACCCGAAAGTTTCTGCTTGTCTTCACTTTCTATCTCTAAAATCCGATTGGTATGGGTGAAGAGAGGGTGATGAGTGGCCATCACCTTTATTCACCAACATTCAAAGATTTTGTCTTTTTTGATACTTTTTACCCCTCAACTTAGGTCATTTGCATTTCTTTCTTTTCTTTCAATTTTATTCTTTCTTTCTTATCTTTAAAAAAATAACTGGTGTTATATGTATTGTGTGATTAAGTACTAATCTTTCTTTCTCTTTTCCCTTGCCGATTGTTAACAACTCAATAACAACCAAGATGGTAATATGTGGTGATAATTTCTCCATTAACTTTCTCCAGTCTATGCAAATCACCACCGAAACTTCATCCGATAATCATAAAACTCTAATCTACATTCATAAAATGAAACCCCCTATAAAATCTAGGTAATAAGTGTTTTTTGACCACAAATACCACCCATGCTTTAACTAATCTTGTTGGGATGATATAATTGTCTTGAAGACTTTTGTAATATACATAATTGTTTTCTTTCATTCAAGTTTTCAATAATTATATTTTGATTTTTTAATTTACGTCATAATGCACCAAACCAATATTGACTAAAACCAAATTCCTAAAAAAACAGTACAACAGCCGCACCTTCGCAAGGCGCGGGTATTTCCACTAGTTATGTTATATAACGCATATGATCATAAAGTTTTTCTATGTTCATGAATCTATTCTATGTGAAGCTTTTGCTAGAACTCATTTATTAAAAAGTCTTAAATATAGGTTCGAGCTTGCTTAAACTCTATTTGACTCGTAGTTTTTGTAAGCCAATCTCGAGTTTCTTACAAGCAACTCGACTAATTACCACCCAAACCCAACCCACATAAAAGATATTAACCACAACTTGACACTTTTTAAATCTTGTAACTTGAAAAATGACCATATTATCTGTTTTGTCTAAATAAGTCAAAGGATTCTTAAATGGGCTAGCCAACTATATTTTGTTTTGCAATTAAGGTTTAACTATTTTGCAAAAAATGAGTTAAAAAGGTAATGTGTTTACGTTATATGCTTGGTTCTTAATATAAATTTAAACCAAGTTAATAAATCGACATGAATAATTAGATTTGTTAAACAAATCAAACCATATGATAAATTAGATGATTTAGGAATCCAACTCATCTTATATCTCGGATCGTATAAAACTAATTTAGCACACCTAAGGGGACAAGAAGTCGTCCCGACTCCTGGATTTTCCTTGTTTTCCCTAAAACGAGGCATGGTGTTCCCGTATTTGCCCGGGTCAAAATCCTTGGGGACCACTCGATTTCCTTTTTGGTTTTCAACCTTGCCCCATGAATTTCATTCCGGTCTTCTCAAGTCGAACACCTTCGCAACTAATCAAAACCTTTCCTTTATTTTTCCCCATATCTTTCACTTGGACGATACCATCTCCCTAACGATGCTTCCTAACTCTCTTTAATCATATTCAACATGAGAGAATGAATTAAAATATTACCTCCATTTTTCAAAGGTTTTATATTCATGAAAGATCAAAGAGCTAAATATGACAAGTGACCCATTTTGAAGGGATGGTTTCTGTCAATTGTAGCCTGAGCAGATAAATTAGTGCCAGAAACTGAACAAGCGGCATTATTGACGCCACGAGGAGAAACCACAAAAGAGAACTCAACAGTGTAAAGAATATCATCTCTTTGATTCTATCAGAGGATTTGATGGAGAAGTAATTTATACAAATCATCTGGGTCTTGATAACAGTCTGAAACAAATTGTTATGGATTGCATATGGAATTCAAGAACAGGAAGAAGATTGAAGAAGAACTAGCATTCACCCATGAAATCTGTCGCAATCTCAATCTCAAACTCAAACTCAGTTTTTCTGTCGTCATATGCTAATGGAGGTCGTTCATCTCCCAAGATTCTTGCCCAGAAGAACAGAATTCTCAATCTTCGAAGGTCAAATTGTCCCCATTTTATGAAATTATCTGTATTCTCTAATGGTTTGTGATACTGCATTTTATATCATTGATTAGCATTGTTACTACTTAATATCTCAGTAAGTTCTTGTATTTCCAGCATAGTGTTCTTTAATTTGAAGATTATGTTGTTTAATTTCATTTGTTTTGTGCTTGTGTGTGTTAGGAAAGTTCAAATGGACTGTATAATTGAGATACCTTGATTGGAATTCATAAATGTATAACATTCTGACAAGTGAAAAAATGAAGATTATTTTATGGTTATTTGTTGGATGGAATATATGAATTCATTTGTTCCAATATATTATAAACTCTTCCAGATCAGAGGCAATTGGTTAACTTTTTGGTTCTTGGATTTCACTGTTTTTCTGAAAGATGGATTATTATAGCATTTGTTTTCTAATTTACAAGCTATGCTGGAAATTGGTTTTGATTTTTAAAGTTAATTCATGAAAGCAGAAGGTGTATTATTTCTAACGTTTTTCGTTTTAGTTTTTTTGATGAAATTGTTTTAGAACTCATACGTATTAGAGTAATAAAATATTATCATACGATCCAATACTATGGTAATAACATGTATATCGCATTACCAACTGATATGGCCTAAGAATATTGCTACCCCCTCTAAAAATGATTAATACTATATGGTGTTTGCTATATATATTTTTGTAATTCTTTCTGATGTCACATGTTCTTACATGTATAACAGCCAGGTTATAATATTTTTTTGGTTGTTGATTCTCAAATTTTTTGTGTCATTTATTAGTAATACTTTGAATCTTTGTTACATTTCATGTGGCTTAATGAGTTTTTGTTCCGTTGTTCGGTAACATCTTCCTTTTACAGGGTTCTGAGCCACCTCCAGCCAGGATTACATCAAATGTCAAGCAGAATTTGCAATTCTTGAAGTTATGGAAGGTGGTGAGTAGATGATGCTCATGGTTTTTTTACTAGAATCAAGCATGAGCTGTTTGTTAAAACTTAGAGGTTATTATTCTGATAGGTTGAAAGTTGTCCGAAGTGTATTTTTATAACATTTTTAAATCAATTTATTTTATGAAATTCGATTAATATCACTATATCAGTATTAATAACTGTAATAGAACTGTTTTTTTGTATATTTAATTACAGGAATATCAAAAGAGAAAATCTAGCACACCCAAGCCTGCTACTAGTTATCGTAGGAAAAAGGTGGAAAAGGAGGACCTTCCAGATGATGATACTGAGCTTTATCGTGATCCTACTTTGACCCTTTATTAGTATACCTTCGTTTCCATTTTTATTGTTGTTACTATAACAGTTACAATTCAATTCATAACTTAAATAATTGTTTATAAAGCAATAAGACTCTGAAATTATTGAACAGTACAAATCAGGGTATAGATACCGCAGTCCCTGTGTTGCTTGTTGATGGTTATAATGTCTGTGGCTATTGGCCGAAGCTCAAAAAACATTTTATGAATGGGAGACTTGATCTTGCTCGCCAAAAACTTGTTGATGAGCTTATCACCTTTGGAATGTTAAGAGGTTTGTGCCACTATTATTTTGGAACTATAGTTCAAATGAACCAGCTCTAATATGAAGATTGAGACGAGTTTTTTAAAATTTTGTGAAATATTTTAAACTAAATTGACCATAATAGAAAATCTTATGAAGTGAAAAAATTTTAAGCTACATTTGTAACCAGTCTGATTGAAACTCCATGTTTCAGGTCTCTTGTTATGAACTTGAAAGTCAACCTTTCTGTTTTATTATATTGTAACTACATGTCTGTTAGGTCATTTGCTATTTCTTGCCTTCCCATTAGGTTGTGTTTTCATGATTACAGATTAGTAGAATGTCCTGTCACTATAGGTGGCAATTTCAACCCATGTGTATTGAACCTGGTCAATTCAGGTTGTTTATATTGATTATGAGTGAAATATAAAAAAACTAGCTAGAACTGAAATGTGTCTTGAACTCCTAATGATGTCCTAAATCGTCTTAGTAGAAAATAAATTACCCTATTATCTAAGGAATATAGATTTTTTAATGATAAATAACACTATTGTTTAATCAAAATGTTTCCATTCTATCTTACACTGCCTTTATATTGCATTTGAACATTTTTCAGAGGTGAAAGTGGTAGTTGTTTTTGATGCTATGATGTCTGGACTTCCAATGCACAAAGAAAATTTTGCTGGGTATTATTCATAAACTAATATTTACTATACTCTCTACCCTTTTTCAGATTTTTTAATAGTCTTCTAGAATATTGCAGTGTTGATATTATATATTCAACTGAAACATGTGCTGACGCCTGGATAGAGAAAGAGGTCAGTAGTAACACATGATTTTAATTCTATTAGACTAGTAAGTTCTTTGAGATAATCTACAGAGTTTCTTTTCAAAGGCAGAAATGTAATTACTAATTATTCCGTCTCTAGACGTAAGATACTTTTATAATTTATATAATCCTAACTTTAATGGTAGGTTGCAGCCTTGAGGGAGGATGGATGCCCAAGAGTATGGGTTGTCACATCTGATCGTTGTCAACAACACGCTGCGCATGGAGCGGTATGTCATAACTCATAAATACATTTTACTAAAACATGTATTTATGAACTTAATTCTTATCTTAACTACTTAGCGTGTTAAAGTATGTTTGGGATGTGATGATACAAATTACTACTTTTAAATATTATACCAAGACTGTCCTTGCATTATTTGGGGTGACTTTTGGTTAGTATGGTTTTAATGTAGGGAGCTTTCGTTTGGAGTGCAAAGGCATTGGTTTCGGAGGTATAAGACATTAATATGCATGATTTTTTCTCTCTATGTTGAATATATGATTTTTTTTTTTTAATTTTATAGGTTGCACATTTCTTTATTAAATAGGTTCATTACTTATGTTAAGTAGTATGATATATTTATCAAAAGTTTCCATTATAAGGCCATTTGTTGTTTCCATATTTCATTATTATGTGCCACCTCAATGTCACATCGTCACCCTTCTCGTGTGATGTCATCACCTTGGCACGCTTGGGAAGCCATGTTACCGCATGTGGCGGTGTGGTGTTTCTGCTTTGCCAATACACCATTCTACATGGTGTGGGTGGGTATAACACTTGGTCTAATGATTAAGAAAAAATGAATTGATACAAGATTCTAACAAAATCATGCTTGATAGATGTTTTGTGCTTACACATCGTTGAAAAATGACATTTGTTAGAATATCTTAGTGCTAGGCCCATCTTTGTAGAATAGTCCTATGTGTGTATAATTCTAGTTTTGATCCTGTCTTTCCTTCATGATAATCCACAATCTAATTTTAATCCCATCTTTGTTCTCGATTAGCCACAAACTAGTTTTGATCCCATCTTTCGTTCTCGATAAGCTACATGCTAGTTTTGATCCCCTCATTAGGGTTTTTTAGGTTTCATATTTGTGTAAACGCACATGATAGCCTTTTTACTTGGAGTCAATACAATTACAAATTTTATCTTCATATAAGCTTTTAGAAAATGTTATCCTTTTGTATCAACTGCAACAACCACCTTAGTTAGTCTACCTCTCCCCGTAACTAAATGCGTTTATTTTTTATCTACTTCATATTATATCTTTCTTAGCATCACTTTCGAAACAAACAACTTTGGTACTATAACCCAAACAAAACCAAACCAACCTACCAACTTGACCGTTATTTGACCCGCCACACTTATCACTTTTACTTATTTGTGTTTATGGCGAGAGAGTTCGATCACACCACTTGTTTTCCAAAGAAAAGTTTTAGAGTTAATCTTGATTTTCGTCCCTGCGTTTTGTAAATTGTCTCCACTCGAGTACCAACGTTTATGTTAATGTAAATAGATTAGTTTAGTTCACCCGGTTATATTAGCCCATTATGTTGGCCCATGGGCTGTAAATTAGGGTTTACCACCTCTATATATTGAGGTGTTTCCTCATTGTAATTAGACATCTGATATACAAATTACTTTCAGTTCCTTTACATGGTATCAGAGCCACAAGGCTCTTGGTATGAATCTAGTTACGTTACTTGTCCCGGCTCTCCCCTGTTTCTGATTTCCGGTCAAAACCTGCTGTCCACACCAAATCTTTTTTCGAGCAACAATTACAACTCACCACTGCCACCATAAGCTTCGCCACCCCCGTTCTGCAAACCCCGAAAAATCGCCGCCTCCCCGCCGCTGCACGCGCCACCGCATCTTCTGCACCGCCCCTCACGCGCCGGCGAGTGGCGGCGCGTGGATTCACCTCCGGCGACCCTCTTTACACCGGTGAGCTCGTGATTCAGTTTCCAGTTCATCTGTAAGGTCAATTTCCTGCTTCGACACCGTTCTCGTTTCTGCTCCAGGTATAAGCTCGTTTTCAGATCTGTTCAGATTTAATCAAGGGTTGAAGAAGCTGTGAAAGAAACCAAATCCGAGTCCACTCCTGCAAGTCAGATTGCTCCAGGTATTATCAATTACAACTCTGTTTTACGTATCCCTGTGAAACTTGACTCCAAAAATTGGAGTTCGTGGAGTTTCTTTGTCGAGAAAGGACTTGCAAGTCTTGACAAGGGAGACCACTGACAACAGTCCTTCCAGATCCGGCCGTGAATGGCGTATTGATGATAATGGTATTCAGATGGCTTTGTGGAATGCTATGGAGCCACAAATACTTACTATAGCTCAGAACTTTCCCACTGTGAAAGAAATGTGAGATCATTTGTCCTCATCCTTTTCAGCCAAAGAATCTCTGTCACATGCATTTTCTGTGGTTCAGGCATATAGCAGAGCAGAACAAGGTGATTCAACCTTTACTGACTATTTCACCCGATTTTTAAAACTCAGAGATGAACTCCGTGCGTTGTACCCTCCAACCACTGATTTGAAGCTTCAGGAGGAGCGCAACAACAAAATGGATATTATGATGTTCATTGCAGGTATATCACCGAAGTTCTCTAGTGCTCGACCTTTATTGTTGAGCAACTCCACTGCCACCTCCTCGGTCGCTTCCATTATCATCATTGCTTCGAGAGATGTACAGTTTAGGGACTACTACTGGAACCACCACCACATCTGCCTGTATACAAGTGCACCTGTTGGCAAAACCACCAGTTGAGGTAATCAGCCAGCTCCAAGAAAAGGTGTTGGTCGAGGCAATGGTATCACTTGTCATTATTGTCACCAGGATGGACACACAAAGTACAACTGCCCGAATCGTCCACCTGGGTCTCTTCCACCTCCTCGGCCTAAAGCAAGGTTAGCTGCCTCTGATGATGCCCCGAATCATGCCAGCCCGGGTACCCCGACAGTCACTCTTAGTTAGGAGGAGTACAACAAAGTTCAGCAGTTATTGAATCTTCAGCTCCACGCTCCTAGCCCACAAGCCAATCAGCTCATTCAGGTACGTTCTCTAGCCTTAATTTATCTTGGATGTCGACACTAGGGCCACTCATCACATGACTGGGAATCAAGGTATATTATCCAACCTAAAGCATACTTCTCACCCTCTGTTCGAATTGCTGATGGATCCTCATGCCCTGTTCAAGGGATCGGATCGATTAGTACTCGAAGAACCTGACCCTTTCCACTGTATTGTTTGTACCAGAGTTTCCTGATAACCTTTGTTCTGTAAGCCAACTTACCAAACAGAACAATTGCCTTGCCAAGTTTTACCCTACTCATTGTGTTTTTCAGGAACTAGGGACGAACCGTCTGATTGGCACAGGTGTTGAATCAGGAGGCCTATACCGTCTGTCCTTATCGTCACAACCTTCAGCACACGTTTGTGACTCAAGCATCAGGGAAGTCCACCGCCTGTTGGGTCATCCCTCTACAGCGGTTCTGAGGCGAACGAGACTGGATTTATCTGTTTTTGTTGATTTTCATTGTGAGTCGTGTCAGCTAGGTAAACACACCCGGCGTCCCTATCTCCCAAGAGTGTCTAGTAGAGTCTGTAACCCATTCGAACTCTTGCATTCGGATATTTGGGGACCTTCCCCTGTTAAAACTATTCTTGGTTTTGATTATTTTGTTACTTTTATCGATGATTATTCTCGTACTACCTGGGTCTACTTATTGAAATCTCGTAGTGAGCTAAATTCCATCTTTCGAGAATTCCATGCGTATGTGCAAAATCAGTTTAACATATCCATTAAAACCATACATACTGATAATGCAAAAGAATATATGTCTGCAGACTTATCATCATTTCTCAAAACGCATGGTATCGTTCATGAGACATCTTGCGTATATACCTCTCAACAAAATGCATCGCGGAACGTAAGAACCGTCACTTGTTGGATGTACCCGCACTCTTATGATTGATTCTCATGTTCCCCATCGCTTTTGGGGGGATGCAGTCCTGACTGCTGCTTATTTGATTAAACGCATGCCCTCTCAGTCCTCAATGGAAAAACCCCGTTTCTGTCTGTGTCCTACACACAACCTTTTCCTCTTGAACTAAAATCTTGGTTGTGTTGTCTATGTTCACGATCATCGTCCGACAACCACTAAACTTGATGCTCGTGCAATCCGTTGTGTTTTTCTTGGTTACTCCGGGTCCAGAAAGGGTATCGGTGCTACAGCCCTTCTCTCCGTCGATATTTCACTAGTGCCGATGTTACTTTTCATGAGTCTTGTCCTTTCTTCATTGAGACCCTCGATTGTCTTGACGATTTATTTCCTGATCCCGATCCTGACCCTGACATATCTGCGTCACCAACTGTCCCTACCATTTCTATCCCTCCAGCTTCATCTGCTCCTCCGGTCTCTGATGCTACACATTCGGATCCTGTTTCATCTGACCTACCAGGAGAGGCTCCTCCTCTGATATTCACGTATACCAGATGACATAAGGATAAGACATCGGCCCCTGATTTCCACCCTGACCATGATTCTGGTCCGTCCTCTGTTCCTGATCCTATTGCTACACCTGATACTCCCTTACCAGACATTTCACATGTTACCCTGATACACCCGTCTATGACCCACCTGGTGCACCGTATCCTGATATACCCATTTCCTTCTGAAAGGAACCCAGACATCGCACCCCTTACCCAATTCAGGATTATATCTCCTATGCACACCTGTCACCCGAATGTCATGCTTATACTACTATCCTTGACTCCTACCCGGTTCCCAAGAATGTGATGACCGCCCTAGCTCACCCTGGTTGGAGAAAGGCTATGGAAGTAGAGATTGGTGCTCTTCGGGCCAATCACACGTGGGATCTGCAACCACTTCCCTCAGGAAGCGCCTCGTTGGGTGTCGTTGGCTGTTCACAGTGAAACTAACCCAGATGGACCTGTGCCTCGCTTGAAGGCCGTTTAGTTGCTAAAGGTTATTCTCAGGCTACGGTATTGATTATGATGAGACTTTCTCTCCTGTTGCCAAAATGCGTCGGTACGTATTTCTATTGCTCTTGCTGCCATTAATCACTGGCCGCTCCATCAGCTTGATGTCAAGAACGCATTTCTTCATGGCGTTCTTGAGGAGGAGGTGTATATGGAGCAGCCACCTGGGTACATTGTTGAGGAGGAGGCTTCAATGGTATGTAGATTACGTCGCTCATTGTATGGTCTTAAGCAGTCCCCCCGAGCATGGTTTGGACGATTCTCTGATGTTATGGGACAATTTGGGATGACTCGTAGTGCCTATGATCATTCTGTGTTCTTTAGGCATCACGAGGGCCGAAGGATTATTCTGGTTGTCTATGTGGATGATATAATAATTACAGGGGATGATGAAGTTGGGATCACAAAACTCAAACAGTTTCTTCAGTCACAGTTTCAGATTAAGGATCTTGGCCGACTCTGATACTTTCTTGGTATAGAGGTATCTCGTTCTCCACAGGGAATTCTCCTATCACAACGAAAGTATGTTCTTGATATGTTATCTGAATGCGGTCTATTGGGCTGCAAACCAGTAGATAGCCCAATGCTCTCTACCGGAAAGCTGCTTCCAGAAGATGGGAGCCTGATGAAGGATCCTGAGCAATACAGACGGCTAGTTGGGAAACTTAACTATTTGACTGTCACTTGTCCGGACATCTCCTTTGTGGTTAGTGTTCTAAGTTAGTTTATGGCCGCCCATACACAGGACATTGGGATGCTGCTCTACGTGTATTACGGTACCTTAAAACCGCTCCAGGGTTGGGGATTTTGTATTCGATCAAGGTCACTGTCGTGTAGGCGCTTTACAGAAGAAGGAGATGGTAGAGTATCAGGCTTTTCGGATGCCGACTGGGCAGGTTGCCCTATCTCACGACGGTCTACAACTAGATATTGTGTGTTTGTTGGAGGAAATCTGGTGTCTTGGAAAAGCAAGAAACAACACACAGTGTCTCGATCTAGTGCCGAATCTGAGTACAGAGCCATGGCAGATGTTACATCGGAGATGATTTGGGTCCGTCGTCTCCTTAGAGAACTTGGGGTTATTTAAATAATTTGATGAGGTTATATTGTAATAATCAATATGCTATTCACATAGCCAAGAATCAAGTATTTCATGAGAGAACTAAACATATAGAAGTTGATTGCCATCTAATCAGGGATCGGGTAGTTCGTACGAAGGTTGAAGCGGCATCCATTCAACCAATCCATGTTAAGACAGAGTTTCAACTTGCTGATATCTTCACGAAACCACTCCGAAAGACTCAAATAGATTTATATGTAACAAGTTGGGCATGATTAATATCTATGCATCAACTTGAGGAGGAGTGTTAATGTAAATAGATCAGTTTAGTTCACCGGTTATATTAGCCCATTATGTGGACCCATAGGCCGTAGATTAGGGTTTACCACCTCTATATATTGAGGTGTTTTCTCATTGTAATTAAGACATCTGATATACAAATTACTTTCAGTTCCTTTACAGTTTATTTTGTCTCCATTATTGGATCGAGTTTTGCAAACCGTTTCTATTTTCGTCCGTTTGACTAACGGTGTTAACATTTTCTGTTAAGTGGGTGTTAAAAGACCAAATACCCCTCCACCTCCTTCACTTCCAAAACCAGCTGGGCCCCACCACCTCCTCATCTCCTCTCCGACTCCACTGCCACCGTCTCCTCCGCCCTCCTCACCTCCACCTCCGCCGCCATCTCCTCTTCTTCACCATTGCCTCCATCCTCTCATACATCTCCACCGCCTGAAAACCCCCTTTTTCCGCCTCACCACCATCGTCCTTCTTGGTAATTTCGTCGAACATCTTTAAGGCAGACGGATGTCGATCCTGTTACATCCATAAAAAACCCATTCAAATCGGAACCCATTTGAACAAAATCACCACAATTCACAAAACGAACATACCGAACCACTAACCATCCACGTGGCATGATCTTGAGTGAGAGTTCCGATGAGACATCAGAGACAAAGCTCTCATGGACTCCACCCATGCGTTCATCCTCGCACCAACATTGATTTTGATGTTCTGAAGCAGCTTCTCTTGGATATCGTTATGTACCCCCCGACGTTAACGGTGGCTTCCTCACCTCCTCCGTGAACAATGTCGGTGACATATCGATGCCGGAGTTCGCATCGGCCACCACCACGTTATGTTTCGTCATTGTTTCGCCTCAATTCACACACATTTCGCACTCTGGAGGCGATGATGAAGAAGAGGAAGGGGTGGCGGAGGAGGAGGCGGCGGCGGTGGAGTCGAAGAGGAGAGCAGGGAGGTGGTGGGATCGAGCTGGTTTTGGAAGTGGAGGAGGTGGAGGGGTGTTTTGGTCTTTTTACACCTACTTAACATAAAATGTTAATACCATTAGTCAAAAGGACGAAAATAGAAACGATTTGCAAAATGCAGGCTAATCATGGAGATAAAATAAACGTTGGTACTCAAGTGGACACAATTTACAAAACCTAGGGACGAAAACCGAGATTAACTCAAACTTTTATGAGGTTTCTTTGTTCATTGCAGCTTGGAACCTGGTCCCGGTATTTTCTATTCATTGTTGTTATTTGTGTTTATCTCATTTTGCTAATCATGTTTTACAGGGTTTAGTGGTATTTTTTTATTATCACCATGGAAGGTGTTACAGGGTAGTGGTATTTTTTTATTATCACCATGGAAGGTGTTATAAATTTTCCATAGGTACTAGCTTTTCAATTTCTCAACTAAGCTCTTTACTTTCGCAACCTTTAAATATGACTAGCGCTCACTGAATCAATACGTGATAAGTTGATAAGGGTTCATTCGATCATTCTCATGGGCGTCCTCACTCCTGAGTAGGAATTTGGTTCAAGGGACAAGGCTAAGTCGATTACTTAACCACATGTGGCTGTAGATTTAGTTGAATTGAATTAGGCTTAGTAGGAACTCGTTGATGATAACTTTGCAATTTGTTGTTGTAGCCCATCAATTCCTATGCTTTGATGCCTAACTTTGCACTTCATTGTGGTAGTCCATTAATTCCTCTACTTGTTGTGAGGTTAGATCTCAGGCATGTGGGTGTTATACCCTATGTAGTCAAACTTATCTTGAGCATGACAAGGGCTATGTCCCTTGGAGATATGCAAGGCGGCTATCATATAAAAGCATGTGTGTCTAAAAGTAGGAACAAAGTTGGAGATAGAGAGGAACCTGGTGTAGCTCTGGAGATGACTAGCGAGGAGAGAAGGGGAGAAAAAGAGCTTTAGGGAGTTTTCGGATGACCAGTGAAGGAGAAAACATTGTGAATCGTGGATAGTGTTAAAGCATCACTTGTGGATTGGGCTCACTCAGTATTAGAAGAATATAAATAAAATTGGGTTGAAAATAATAGATTAATAGACTAATTGATCATCTTAAATTTATTCTTCACATTATCATTTGAGTTTGTTAAAAATATTTTTATAATTGTATCAAACTATAGAAAAAGGTCTGCCCTTATTGCACTTTCCCTACACCTTGCTATTGAGCGAGATTTTAATGGGTACGCTTGTTTGTTTGTTGTTTTATCTTTATAAAAGTATATATTATTCTGCAATTGTTTAAAAATACTTTATTATATTTGTTGAATAATATTACATAAGTAATTTTTATGCCTATTTATGTGTGTATATATCATTTATTGTATTATAGCGCTCGTGGTCTCTTTTTTTGCGCCTTGCTACTACACAATAGATGTGCTTAGAGTGCCCATAATGTATTTGATGACCTAAGTTATACTAATGAATAATGATCTTTTTGTCTTGATATTCATGGAAGTTTGAGTTACTTATCCGTTTGTCGACTTTTTTATTTGAATGATGACATTTATTAAAACAAAGAATACAACACAAGGAGGAGAAATTAAGAAATTGCATCACGAAGGTAAAATCACACTTCTAGTATTGCAGAAAGTTGAGATTTCATTATGGGTGCTGCTACTTCTAGACTAAACTTATAGTATTAGTCAACTAAACATTGGATCCTAAAAAATTATAACAAACCTATTACGAGAGACTTTTAGATGACTATTGATAGGACTCGAACCAATGTAGCTCCAGCTAGATCTAACTAAACTCTTAAGTTTATGTCTAGACAAAAAGTGGGAATAACAACAATGGACAATAGGCGACAAGTGTGAGATTCATGATCATATAGAGGATAAATGTTGGAAGAAATATGGTATTTGTGTTACCTTCTACCCCACCTCCTCAACCTTGTATTTGTTGTAAGCCATGCCTTTAAATCTCGTTTAAGCTTTAGTAAGTCGATACCATAGTCAGTAGTGTACATGACAAAGAGCGGATTATGTTGCTTGTTTGAAGAATCAGTTCGCATGTTGTGTTACTCAAGGTCAATCCATGGATTAATGGATACATGGATGGTTGATTTTGATGGTAGTGATCATTTACGTAGCAACTTTACTCTTCCTCACATAGGCATATAAGTTGCCTCTTATTGTTGTTCACGGAAATAAAATATACAGTTAGTGGAAAAGGTGAAGTCTAACCCTATTTCCAAATTAAACTTCTTAACATCAACCTCTTCATCCTTTAGTAACCTACTAATTGAATTGACCCGAGGTGGCTTGATTTGTAATTACGTATCAATTTGCTTTATTCATTATTTGGATCCATGTTGACCCAAGAGTCTAAAATGTGTTTCTAGTCTATTCTCTTGTATTTCATGGCTACTTATGTCACATCCTCGAATAACCAGTGAGAATGTTATGAAATAATCTAATATTGCCTTTGTAGATCCACCTTCTATAAATTTACCCACCATAGTCAACCATAACCTATAAGTCTTGAGTGTTGGTAATCAACATTAGCATTAAAGCTGACTCTTCTCCTTTAGCGGTTGATTCTTCAACATGGTTTTGCAAATGCTTAGCTCATTATTACCCAATGAAAAATTATATGATCCACTAATTATCATCCCTTGTACGAAAGTTTAAAGTGTGATAGTTCATCACCTATCTTCTATATCTGTGTTGTGTGTGTTGCTTTTGTTCATATTCCTAAAAGTGTGGGAGAGGCCTTATTTGATATTGTCAAGCAAAGATCCATGAGATGATGGTTCTGTACTTACGGACTTGGTATTTGTTTTTGTTACCTTTGAGAAGACTTGAGAGTTGAGTGGGGTTTCCTTGGATTTTGTACATCCACCTTGATGTGCTAACTAGATTGCTTCAAGGCATGCATGGTTCCAAAAGTACACAATGAAATATCTATCCTCGGTAATAGTAATTCTTTTTTCTACCATTACCAAAATGTCCCTTATACCTATTCCATTATTCTTGGCAACTATGTTTCAATTGGTCTCTCATATTCAATTACGTATAGAAACTCTTGTAATTCATCTCTTTATCAACAAAATTTATAACACTTTCCTCAATGGTGATTTACAAAAGAAGTATAAATAGCAACCTTGTGGGTTTATTGCTTAGTGGGTGGCATTGGTAGATTCAGTAGCATTATTAAAGAATGATGATTTCATTTGTATCAAAAAGCAAAGGATCATGTGTTCAAAAACTTCCATATTAAGGATATGAGAGCATGGTTAAAAAAGCACACATCAAGGGTGAGATGGCCTTGACGATGGGGAAATCACTTCGAAGGGCTCGAGGCAAGGGGATCATGAAGCGGCTTGAAGGCAAAATTTTCATTGGAGTCGTCGCACGATGTGTGCATTAAATTTGGAATTAATCTTTGTTAATTCACATACAAAAGTCAAAGTCAGATTCTTTTTGGGTGGAGTTTTAGTTTAATTAAGAGTCTTTTATCTATTATTAAATTAGTATCTTTATCTAGTTACTTAGTTTGATTAATTAAATGTTTATTAAGTTGTTTGAGTCCTAGAAGGTAGGAGTTCGAGTCAAGTGTGTTTAGGTTTGGTTAGATTGTAGAAAGGGCATGTGATCAATGGTTTATCTGCAAAATTCCGTTTGCTTTAATAAAAAGTGTTGATCAGAATGTTTTGATATCTTTTTCTGTTCTGTTGGCATGTTACTCTTGTTCATTTAAGGTTTCTGGGTCATTAATTGGTATCAGAGCCTAGTAGGCTCCTAAATTGCTTCAAAGACAGCAGCAGCAACAAGCAACAAGAAAACAGAAACAGAATGTTTTCTGATTAATCGGATGAAGCAAGTTTAGTGAAAAAGAACGACAAGAAGAAGAAAGTTTAGCAAGATTAAAGCAAAAAACGCAGCAAGAAAGCAAGAATACAGCAAGAATAAAACAAATAATCAGCGAGATCAGCACGTAGCATGATCAAAGCAAGTTCAGAAAGAATGGCAAAAAACATAGGGGCAGTGACAGTTCGCGAGCAAGGTTATATGTCACTACAATGTCCAAAGTTGACTGAAGACATTCTATTGTAAGTTTCTAAGCATAAAGATGCAAAAGATGTATGGGAATCAATCTGAGTTTGGTATCTTGGAGCAGATCAAGTTCAGAAAGCACACTTGCAAACTCCAAGGAGCGAGTTAGAGATGCTAAAGATGAAAGAGAACGAGACAATCAAAGACTTATCAAGCAAGTTAAGTTTCACTGTAACAAAGTTCAATAGTCTTGGTTCAAGCCTTGAAGATGAAGTAATTGCATGCAAGTTACTCAACCCGGTTCCCCAGAAGTTTCTACCTATCATGACATCTAAGAACAATACTTAGAACTTGAAGATATGTTTATTGAGGAAGCGGTGGGAGGAATAAAGGCTTATGAAGAACGCCTTGAGAGTCATGATGAACCGTAAGAGAATGGTCAAAGTAAACTTCCACTAGCAATTTCAAGTAATCAAGGAAGAGGCTTTGGTTGAGGGGAAAGAGGATGCGGAAGGGGTTGAGGAACTAGAGACAAAAGTGAATCCAGGTGTTATGAATGTGAGGAGCTTAGTTATTTGCATATGAGTGTACCAATTGGAAAGATGAGGACAATAAAAAAATATAGCTCAACTTGCACAATATGAGGAGACACTGTTAGATCAAGAAGAAGGCTGGTGCAACCAAAACCAATTCACTTAGACAATTTTGGTACTACATGCAAGGGCTTCCGAAGCTTAGCATGGAATTTCCGAAGGTTGTAGAGTTCTTCTGAAGACAAAATGAAAGATAAACTTCCGAAGACAGAACTCTACTTCCGAAGCAAAGAACATGCTTCCGAAGATCAAGTCTTAGAAGAAAAGCCTGAAGACTACTTCCGAAGTATGATGATAAAGAGAAGTCTCCAAGCCTTGGAAGAAGCAACCTCTTCCGAAGTATAAGTGGCTTCGGAAGTACTTACTCTTCCGAAGCCATTTAACCTTCAGAAGACACTGCTATGAACTAGTGGACACAAGTATGGTCTCTGACACTCCGCTGCAGACCTCTGATACTGTATGGCTTCTTCCTAAAGAGTCATGCAGTCGACCATACTTTATTCCACTGTTCACCTTTTTATGATAGTACAAGTTACCAACTTTAGTTGGTGACAAAAGGTAAGTCAGGGACATGTCTTGACTACCAAATCTCAGATAAGACTTTATCCGAGATACCTTAAACTATAGTCTTGTAGTATAGACTTTAGCTATAGGATCCCAGCTGGTATCAAAATATATCCGGCTGTAGGTAGTATTATATATAGGTTCTCTTTGTAACTCATTCCACACTGCTTGTAAGAGTCTTGTATTATTGAGTTGAGAAGCAATATATAAAAGTACCTTGAAAATTACTTCTTGTGTTCTTTATTACTTTCTATATTGTGATCTTACTGATTCTATCTTTACCCGAGTGTTGTTCTAGGTGAGTTTGAGAGAAAAACTAAGTGTTAAGTGACTTATATCGATCCTGCAATTGGTATCAAAGCTTCTCAGGCTCTTGATTGCGTGATCTAACCATCCAAATCAACCTGTTTTTCACTCCTCCCTACAACCCACTCACTCAAAATGGCCCTTAACAAGTCCGAGGTAGAGATAGGAACCATGACAAAAGCTCCCATTATTACTCCTGAAAATTTCAGGTCCTGGAGCAGGAGAATGGAAGGCTTCATCAGATACCAAGACAGCAAGATGTGGAACTCCATTGTCAATGGCCCGTACAAGCCAAAGGTGGCATCACCTGGTGGAAACGGTGCCATGATAGAAATGGCTGTGGAGGATTACTCTGATGAAGACAGAAAGATGGACATCGAAGCAATGCTATGACCATTCTTATGACTGCAATACCGAACTCCATCATGGTGGGATTCGAGCATTGCACGACTGCCAAAGAATTGTTTGATGCACTTGCTCAGATGTACTCAAGCTCCAATGACTCGAAGAAGGACTCGCTGAAGCAGCAGTTTGAGAACTTCACTCATATTGCTGGAGAGACTCTCAGCTAGCAGTACTTCAGGTACATGGATCTTATCTCTTCTCTTCAGTCTGTGAAGATCACTCCCGAACTTAGAGATCTTACTAGAAAGTTCATGAGTGCTCTTCCAAACGAGTGGACATTCTACTGTGTCTTTATCAAGAGGACAGAAAACTTGAACACTCTCACCATGACTGAACTCTATGGCATCCTCGATGGATATCACCTAGAGATGGAGAGGAAGAAAGGTCACCATACAAGCAGACCCATGAGTCTTTCTGCTAGCAACGCTTTAATGGTTGCTGAAGGCTCTTTACCCCCTCAACCTCAACATTACCTGACCTACTAGCAGCCATCATGCTCTCCTGGACCATACATCACTTTCCCTGAGACTCTAAGGTCTCAACAGGCTTAACACAACTCCTTTCAGGAAAGTTGTGCCTTGTCTCAGGAAGTGGACACTCTGGTGATTTTCAATACTGCTTTGATGATCTTGAGTGTTTCAGTCCAGATGATGTAGAGTACGTGGACATTGTCCAACAGATGGCTTTTTTAACTTATAGAGCAAAGAAGTTCTTTAAGAGAACTGGAAGGCATTTCCCTCAAAACCCAACTGCCAACAAGTTTGGGTTTGACAAGACCAAGGCAAAGTGTTACAACTGTAACCAACTGGGTCATTTTGCAAGGGAATGCAAAGCTCCCAGGACCAATCCGGGAACCCCACAGGCCTTCACACATCCCTCAATCTCGAAGCCTGCTGAGAAGTCAACTGAAACAGCTGCAATGGCTCAAGAAGTTGACTGGAGCTTCATGGTACAGGATGTGACTCTTGCTCAAGCTCTCATGGCTGGAATAGACGATACTCAGGTATATGAACATCTCTGTACTTCAGCCTGTATAGCTAATGTTAAAACTTTATCAGGATTACAATATGGAAATCAGATCTGATATTGAGTCTTTAAACATCTTAAAATCTGATTTTAAAAGAACTGAATCTGACTATCAAAAGAAAATTGAGGAGTTAGAGAAAACTATCTCTTTTAAAACATGAACACACCAACTACAAGACTCAAATCAAGGATCTGATATCCAAATTGTTTGAGGCTCAAGCCCAGCTTGTCAGGCCAGGAAACATGCTATTTCCGAGCAAAACTTCCAAGCTATTCTTACATTATCCTTCCATTCCAAACTCTGTTATCAGAATAAAGGAGGGTTGGGAACTAATGAAATTGCTCCACCACACTCCTATGAGTCTATTAGACTACCTAGATGTGGTACTGAGGAGCAAGAGGTTCCAACTGCTGACCCTTCCTCACTAGAGTTGAAGGATGAGGCAACAATAATGGCCACCATAGGGAAGGAACAGGTAGATGTACCCATCTCCTCCTCTGAAGATCAAATCCTAACCACTAAGGCCAGAAGAAGCAGAGCTAAAGCTGCTAGAAGAACTGCCAAGAAGGTGGTTGAGTCCAAGCTGAAGATTGACCCTAAGTAGAAAGGTGTCTTTATCTCAGCTGGATTCCAAGTGTTAGGTACTTCTCATTCAGGAAAGGAGTGTAATACCAGCATTCCTGTCCTGCCAAAGGATCAGAAGTTGAAGGGAAAAGTTGCTGGTGAAGAAAAGAAGCCCAAGAAACAGCAACCCTTCATTCCCAAAAGACTAACATTGCATGCATAATGTGTGGTCTGCAAAACCACATGGCAAAAGATTGTTACTACAATCCTGCAAGCACACATTATGCAAATAATGTTAGAAAGAAGGAGTCAGAGAAGGTTTCACATTTGGACCTTTTCAAACGGTTCAAGTGACGAAAAAGGGAAAGCTAGTTTCGGAAGCCAATTTGCTTTCGAAAGAAACTCTTTCTTCCGAAGGGAAAATGGCTTCGGAAGCAAAAGCTACCAAGGTTTGGAAGAACAAGAAAGCTTCCTTGAAACCATCTCAGAAGAAGACTGCTTCGGAAGAAAAGGTGGTGAAAGCTTCTTCCGAAAAGAAAGAAGCTTCGGAAGATGGCCATGCTACAAAAGCTTCAACAAGCTCATCCTTCAAGATCAACCAAAGGGTGGACTGGAAGATTAAGGAAGATGCTACAGCCCAAACCTCTTCTTCAAGGACCTCTATTGAACCCCCATGCATATCTTTTGGTTCAATTATGTCATTATCTTTGGAAGAACCCAAGACCAACAAGGCTTGGGCTTCCAAACAAAACTAACAATCTCATCTTGTGTGCAAGGACATCTATATGACAAGAACAACAATGTATGGATAGTAGACAGTGGATGCTCCAGGCACATGACAGGGAACAGATCTCTCCTTTAACAGTTTCAGAACTATGATGGAGGTCCTGTCCAATTTGGAGGTGAGGCCGGAGGATATATTTATGGTAGAGGGAGTATATCCAATGGCAAATTAAAAGTTGACAAAGTTTACTTTGTCAAACAGCTTGAACACAATTTGTTAAGTGTTTCTCAATTTTGTGATCAAAAGCTCCAAATGCTTTTCACTGAACATGAGTGCATTATCCTCAAACCAGGGATGACAATTCCTCCGGAATTGGTGCTTCTTAGATCTCCCAGGAAAGGGGATATGTACAAGCTGGATATGAACATATGTGTCATGTAAATTTTAAGACAATGAATAAATTGGCTAAAAACAACTTGGTACATGGTTTGCCTAAAAAGGAGTTTTTCTGCAAAGATAACTATGTTGCTTGCCTGAAAGGGAAACAACATAGAACATCTCACAAATCCAAATGTGTTAACCCTATCACTACTCTATTACACTTATTACACATGGATCTTTTTGGTCCCACAAGCATAATGAGCATTGGAAGGAAATCATATTGCCTTGTGATAGTTGATGATTTTACAAGATTCACATGGGTATTCTTTTTTAAGAACTAAAGATGAAACTGCTGAAACATTAAAATCTTTTATTCTTAAAATTGAAAATCAACTTGATTACAAGGTTAAAATTATTAAAAGTGATCAGGGGACTAAGTTTAAGAACTTCGTTCTTGACTCATTCTGTAACTCAAAAGGGATTGCCAGACAATATAGTGCTCCCAGAACTCCTCTACAAAACGGTGTTGCTGAGAGGAGGAACAAGACACTTATTGAGGCTGCTCGAACTATGTTAGCTGATTCAAAACTACCTCTTACATTCTGGGCAGAGGCAGTCAACACTGCATGTTATGTGCAAAATAGAGTTCTTGTAGTTAAGCCCCATGGAAAAACCCCTTATGAGCTATGGAACAAGAGGCCACCATTCATTGGCTTTCTAAGGTCCTTTGGTAGCAGGTGTACCATACTTAACACAAAAGACAATTTAGCAAAATTTGCTGAAAAGTCGGATGATGCTATCTTTGTTGGATACTCTTCTAGTTCCAAAGCTTATAGAATATGCAACATTAAGAATCAACAATTTGAGGAGTCATCCAATATAGTTGTTAATGAGCACACTCCTTGTGTTAGGGGGAATGACTGATCATATCTTTGATTTAGAATTGTTTTCAAACTATTCTAAACCTTCTTGTGAGAATGTTTCAGTTAGAACAGGAGCTCAAAATGATGCTGATGCTACTGCTGATGATCAACTGTTTGAGCTACCTAGGCCTAGTCCAAGTTCTCCAAGAGCTGCAATACACCAAGCTTCCACCATTCACAGATCTGATAGTCTAACTATATCAAGGAATAGTGAAGCTTCTATAAGTGAATCACTTACTGAGCCTCAAAACTCATCAGGTGATCCACCACAACACCAGGCAGAAGGAAGTAGTGTTTTGAAGGAACAGGAAACTGTTAATACTATTTCACAGCCAACCATTGATGATGTTTCTCACTCATTCAATCAGTCCTCATTGAATGATTTTGAAACAGTAGCTGGACAGAGTGTACCAGTTCCTGAGCAGAATATGTGCAGGATCGGTGTTTGTCACTTAAACACAATGTTTTCTCTCAAACTCACCTAGAACAACACTCGGATATGAGAAGAATCAGCAAGAGTTGATCACAATATATAAAGTAATAAAGAACACAGAAAGATAATTTTCAAGATACTTTTATATATTGAAACTTAACTCAAAATACAAGACTCTTACAAGCAGATGATATCTGTGTCAATGAATTACAAGGAGAACCTATATATAATACTATCTACAGCCGGATATACTTTGATACCAGCTGGGATCCTATAGCTAAAGTCTATACTACAAGACTAAAGAGTAAGGTATCTCGGATAAAGTCTTATCTGAAATTTGGTTGTCAGGACATGTCCCTGACTTACCTTTTGTCACCAACTAAAGTTAGTAACATGTACTATCATGAAAAGGTGAATAGTGAAATAAAGTATGGTCAACAACATGGCTCTTTAGGAAGAAGCCATACTGTATCAGAAGTCTGCAGCGGAGTGTCAGAGACCATACTTGTGTCCACTGGTTCATAGCAATGTCTTCCGAAGGTTAAATGGCTTCGGAAGAGTAAGTACTTCCGAAGCCACTTATACTTCGGAAGAGGCTGCTTTTTCCAAGGCTTGGAGACTTCTTCTTTTCATCATACTTCGGAAGTGGTCTTTACTTTATTCTTCTAAGTCTTGAACTTCGGAAGTAGAATTCTGTCTTCGGAATTGATCCTTCATTGTCTTCGGAAGAACTCTACAACCTTCGGAAGTTCCATGCTAAGCTTCGGAAGCCTTTTGCATGCAGCACCAAAATAACTTTAAGTGACAAAGTTTTGGTTGCATTAGCCTTCTTGTTGATCCAACAACTCCCCCTAGGCTGATGCTACCAAAACTTCACTTGTCTCGACTTCTCAAAACTTTCAGCACCAAGGAGAGTAAATATTTGTCTGTCTCCTTGTTCTTCCCTGAAGTGGTGCTGAGAAGTTTGTATAGATCCTTGGTAGACAAGAAATCCAGTCTGTCACCTTGGATAACATGTACCTTTTGTTGTTGCCCTCTGAAAAGAGTTAGTTGATGTGAACTATAGTCATATTCCCATCGAACTATAGGTTCCAATTCAGGACCTTCCACCATTGTAGAAAGGCAGTACCTTTGGTGGGAGATCTTTCCTTGTCTTCCTTTCTTCTCAACTTCAACTCTTCTTTAATATTTGCCTTTGCAGTTAACTCAGCTAGATGAAGACTGTTGAGATGATTTCTGATGAGTGCAGCAGTTTCAGAGTTGGAGGGGTTGGAGAATGGCTTCTCTGCTACTCAGCAATGTCGAACCCGCTGGAGTGTAGCAGAGAGGTTTCATTGAGTCTATTTACTTCACCATTCTCCTTTTCCACAACAAAGTTGTGAGAAGGTTCATCAAACCTCCATGGATTATCTTCCTTCTGGGCGCAAGAGACTGACTAGGAATCTTGTCCTCTTTCTTTGTATCCAGCAGAGTCACCAGTTTCCTTCTGAGCTTCTTCTCTTCATCATTCAAAGAATCTGAGTTGAGTCCCAGAAGTCTCGCAGCCTGGTCCAAAGTTCCTTTAGGCAAATCAAGGAATTTATCTCTTGTGAGGGAACTTGAAGAACCATCAACATAGGTGATGTTGACAGAGTCTTCTACACAAGAGACATCGCTTAGAGTAGTGCAGTTGACGAGCTTCGTCTTGATTGCCTTAAACTCCTCAAGGGAGAGATGTTGAGAAGGCTGAGGGGATGGTCTGGATGGTAATTGGGTAGGTTTAGGTTCAGAGGTTCTGGCTAGTGTTTTGGGTTGGATGATGGGAAGTTTGGGTGGTTGAGGTGAGGGAGTAGGTGAGGGTAGTGATGTGGGTTCAGGGGTGAAAGGTTCAGGTTTAATGATGAATGGTAAGGGTGAAGGTTCAGGTTGTGGTTGGGTGGTAGCAGTGAAGGTCATCCCTTTTACCCTTCTATACATCTCTTTCCTTTTCCCCATCCGGATGTCAGCCTTAATTTCACTGACAATCCGTTGGAGTGTCCTTTCAGACATGGGACCCACCTGCCTCCCAGAGAATCCATGAGCTCGAAGATAGTCCTTCATCCAGGCCTTCTCAGTGAGCTTCTTGGAGGCAGTAATCCTGGCTTCTTCTTCCTTCTTCTTTTTTTGTCTTGCCTTTTCTTTTGCAGCCTTCTTCCTTTCTTTCTCCATTTGATCCTGCTCTTTGTTGTAGAGCCAGAGGATCGTATCATCATTGTGTGGAGAGAGTTCTTGAAGATCAAAGCCTCTGGAGAGTAGGAAGTTCATCCTGTCCCTCCTTAGCTGCAATTTAGCCTCCTTCTATTCTTCTTTTTTTTTCTCCAAGGCCAACCTGGCTTCTTCCTCAAGTTTCAGCTGGTTGCCTTCTCCAGATCCACCAACTCCTCTAATGGTAGCATGAGTGTTTCTTCATTGGCAACTCCCATTTCAATGAGCTGGTCAATGATTTGCTCTCTTCTTTTATTGATGACAACCTCCTGATTGAAGCAACTGCTTTTGTACAGGCAGCTAGCAACTTCTCAGTCTGAAGTCTTCCTTTCTTCTTGAGTATCTCAATCTTCTCCTCTTCCTGAAGCTTTTCCGTAGTCATCTTCCTTTTTCCTTTGTCTTTTAAAGATCCTAACTGTGGTGGTTCTTGGAGAGAGGTTTCTGATTGTGAGAGATGCAGAGATGGTGTCTGGGATGGAGGTGGAATTGGAAAGTCCTCACTGCTCACCTCAGATGCCATTTCCAGGATTGCATCTGTGATGATCAGTTCCTCGGACATTTTGAACAGTCCTTCCGCAGCTTCCATTTCAGCTTCGGAAGATTCAGCTTGTTCTTCCGAGGCTTTAACTTTAGCTTCGGAAGTTGGAGGAGATGCAGATTCTGTCCCAACTGTTTCAGTTGCTGGGCCATCAGTCCCTATTTCCCCTTCGAATTGAATCTTGGGTTCTATGTGGACCTTAGGTTGATCAACTTCTTCCACAGTGGTAGAAGGTGCAGTCAGCCTCTGAAGCTCTTCAGCTCCAAAGTAGATCATTGCAGCATCATGGCTTGGCTGCTCAAAGGAGGATCTCAACAGAACCTTGGTGAAGAGTCTGTAGAGATCACTGAGCATCCTTGGGTCAATCTGAAGAATGACTTGAGGTGGCTCAGTTGCTGAGATTATGGGAAAAAAAGATGTTAAAGTTGAAGGTCAGCTCTGTGGTTCCTTGATAGGAATTGGATTGAAGAAGAACAAAAATGCTTACTATATATTGAATGTAAAAGAAGATCCGAAGGATTTACACAATATAACTAACCAAAAGGATTCCCAGGGCTATGCCCTACTCATGCTAATGCAATGAGCCTGACTCTAACTATTCTCTTTTTTCCCCCTTACCATATGATCAATGACCTATATTTATAGAACTAGGAATTACACTAATCACCCTCCCACAATTACAAAAGACAAACTAAGTCATAACTTATAGTACTATAGTAAAATCTCTATCAATACACCCCCCATAACACAAGACTTGTCCTCAAGTCTTGAAAGAAGACCCATGGCCGAAGAAGGAGACCCATCCGAGCGAAAATCACCCCCATGGTCCAGCTGAAAATGTTGTCCTTCAAGTCCTTCGGTTTCATCATCCCCGAGCAACATCACACGAAGTTTTCCCTCCGGGCACTTATGAGCCGGACTATAGAGTTGGCCACACTTATAGCATAGTCCTTTCTTCCGACGTTCCTCCCATTCGGTACGTGATAAGGAGCGAATGCCACGATCACGGTAACCACCTTGCCCACTGGCAGGACTGGCCAGTAGACCCCACAGCACCCCCAGAAGAATGCCCAAACCCCGCATCCGAAGAGGGCAACCCCAAATGTGGAAAGTATCGGAAGCGAGACAACCCAAACATAGAAGCTGATGGTCGAAGCATCAACTCAACATCCTTAGCCAACGACATGGCATCCATACACGAGGTTGGACAAAGTAAACGGACTCTTGGCTTGACATCATCCTTCAATCCTGCAATAAAATATCCTAGAGTTTGAGATTTCGGTAATCGGGGAACCAAGGACAACAAATACTCGAAATCATCAATTAATCAAAAATGGAATCCGATTGCTTAATAATTGCTAATTGTTCATAGGGGTTTTGAATCGAGAGACCGCTGAAACATTGTAGCAATTCGGATTGAAAGTCGATCCAATTCAAAGAAGGACGAACCTGTAGGATGATTGTAAACCAATGTTGTGCAACTCCGATCATACTTAAACGAGCGAGTGGCAAGCGATCAGTATCAGCAGTATGGTTAAGAGCAAAATAGAGATTCGCCTTTTGGATCCATCCTTGAGGATCGAAACCGCTGAATTCAAGCAGTTTCACCTTTTTCACTGCGCAAGGTAGAATGGAAGGAGGGTCTAGTTGACCTGATTTTGTGCCTGAACCAGATCGAAGACCACTGTCGATCTTTGAAACCGCCGAATCTGATCCCGGTTTCATCTCAAATTGTTTCATCCAACCAAGCATCACCTTACGGAATTCGACCGATTCCACCCTATCTGTTTCTAACACCGATAGAGAAGCCCCAATTGCAGCGACATCCGATTGAAGTTGTTGAATCTGTTGTTCATGACTATCCAAACGAGAAGTCCGATTTACCATGATTGGGGATCGTGAATCGAATAGAATTGGATGTGGAAGTCGGACTTTGGGATCGAATTGAAATCCAATGAGCAGGACAAACAGCGATTGAGCAATTGAAAGTGAAAGTGACAGTGGCTAGATAATCAGGAAGGGAAATTGAAATCAAAAGTGAAAAGAGAGCAGAGGGGCGGCAGGTTGGACCAATGATAGGAATTGGATTGAAGAAGAACAAAAATGCTTACTATATGTTGAATGTAAAAGAAGATCCAAAGGATTTACACAATATAACTAACCAAAAGGATTCCCCGGGCTATGCCCTACTCATGCTAATGCAATGAGCCTTACTCTAATTATTCTCTTTTTTTCCCCTAAGCATATGATCAATGACCTATATTTATAGAACTAGGAATTACACTAATCTCCCTCCCACAATTACAAAAGACAAACTAAGTCACAACTTATAGTACTATAGTAAAATCTCTATCATTCCTCATGTATTTGTCTTTGAACATTCTCCCCCTTTTTGGTAGCATCATCTTGAGAGCTAGATTAGCTAGAGGAAGAAGTCAGTGAGACCTGAATAGGTACATGCCTAACAGACCTCTCTGTCTGTTTCTCAGCTAGTTGAGCCTTGAGATTGTCAATCTCAAGTTGCTGAGTGACAGAACTTGCTTCTAAAGTCATAACCAAGGATTCAAGGTTTGAGACTTTAGATAGAAGGTCTTGAACAAGGAGTTGCATCCTTCTCTCATCTTCTTTTGAAGAATCACGAGGAGATGAGGTAACATACCTAGTATGTTCAGCCTCACCACCAGATTTGCTTTCTTTGCACCCTGGTTTCACATGCTCAATGATGTCTCTTTTAGAGTCATCAAAGGGCTCGGTTGTCGTAGATTCAGTTTGAGAGATGTTACCACTGTCCACAAGGTCCATTGAGGCACCTTCTGTTGTGCAGCTGAATCTACATGAGTCCCCTCCACATCAGTGGGACTCACCTCAGTTATTGGTTGGCTGATGGGGGCTAGAGATAAGGATTTTCTCCGGGCTCTGTTGATCTTGAAGTGGGTATTGTAGATCAATTTCATTGCCATGGAGAGATGTTATCTCGTCATCAGTTTTGAATAGAAGGTCAGTAAAAGATAAGGAGGTTAAGCCTACTGACCAGGACTTTGGTCAATGTTTACAGGCATTGAGCCTCTGGTGGGGTTGTCCGTTGTTGGCTGCTCAGAAGAGTGTAGATACTCATTTTGAGGGCTATTGGTTTGGGTATCGGGCTGTTGGTTTGGGTATCGGGCTCCTGGGTTTGAGACTGAGGAGACTCAAAAACCCAAATTGAGGTCAAAAGAGAAGGATGGAGAGACCTTTGACTGAGTGGGAGCCCATATTTCCACTCTAGTCTTTTTGGATTCAATAGGAGGAGCTTGTTCAATCAGAGTAGATTGAACAAGGGTTCGTTTGGGGCGTCTTTGATAAGTGATGGTGATGGGTGGAGAAGGGAGTGTTGGCATTGTGGTGGTGGTTGCTGGTGTGGGTTCATCACCTGTGGGGTGAATAGGGATGTCACTAGGAGCTATACGCTCAATCATACCTGGAAGCAAGGTGGTGTACCTTCCAGTGAAGTTGGTGGATACCTTCTTCAATGTTTTGAAGATGGTAGGCCGCATGTGGGGAACAGTCAGAGCAGTTGCACAGACAAGCATGCTCTGGTCCAACTCACAGTTGATTATGTGTTGAAGGAATCTAGGATACATGAAGAATGTCTCCATTTGCAGATTCCCTATTAGATTTGAAAACACAAATCGTGAGTAATTGAAGCGCAGGCCTCAAACCAATCCATGAACTAAGCATCCTAGTTCATAAGGGATTTGATCCCATCCTCCGGATTTGTTGGACAAGCAATGAAGAACAACATGCAGGAGGAACTTCCAATTGTAGGAGAAGTTGAACTTGTAAACAGTCAACCTGCTGATGTCTCCGCCATATCCCATTAGGATATAAGTGCTATCCAAATCTTCTTTTGGGAATTCAGTAGGAGCTCCTTCATCATGAAGCTCAAGGTGCTCCCTGATGAGTTGTTCAGTGACGATCAACTCCTGTCCGCAGATGCTGGACCGCAGTACACGAATCCCATTTAGGGTTTTGACCTGACCATTTCCCCAAAATTCTGTCATTTGGTTGGAGTAAACAGTGGGGTTAACAGTAAGGGCAGTGTAGTAGGTTGATTGGGTGAGAAATGAGATAATTTCAGAGAAGTCAGCATCTCTTGAAGAATCAAGAAGTGCGACTTGGTTGTGCTGAGGGTTGAGTGCCATTTGGGAAAGGTGAGTGTAGATGATTTTGAGCTTGGGTAAATTTGGAGAGGAGAAATTTCTAGGGCAGTAAAAATTGCAAGTAAGAAGATGAAATTGAAAAGTCGAGATTATTTAAAAGAGGGTGGTAAGGCGGTAATGGAGGTTAGGATAAGGTGATGTGATGGTTTAGTGGATGAATTGACAGTGGCGGTAAGGTTAAAATCAATTAAATAATCCGACATCATTAACAAAATCTTTGCTTTTTACAGTGTGGGGCTCAAGAGATTTACGTTACACAGTAAAATCTCTCTTCCGAGTGGAAAACATTTCCGAAGGTAACTTGTCTTCCGAAGGCAATTCCTACTTCCGAAGCCGAGACTTTGCTTCCGAAGGTTAGAGTTGCTTCCGAATGGAGAATCTGTAAGTCTCGGGAGTAGATCTGATATGCAATCAATCGCTTCTTCCGAGGCCAAAAATTCTTCCGAGAAGAAAGTTATCCTTTGAGAAATCTTGCTTCGGAAGATATGAGAATGTCTTCCGAGGGTTAATTTCTCTTCGGAAGGAATTTACACTTAGAAAATTTTGAAGAGAACTTCTAATAACAAGGCTTAAATTGTATTGACACAAGACTTACATATTAAAAAGGTTTTCGAAAGAGATTAAATTAATCAATGTTTATCATCCCAATAGCTGTTATGAGATACTTAAATCTTTGTTCATCAAACGCTTTGATGAATAGATCAGCATATTGTTCATTTGAATCAACTTTGATTAGCGTAATTAGATTTTTCTCATGAATATCTCTAATGAAATGATACCTGATGTCAATATGCTTTGTCTTGGAGTGCTTCACCGGATTTTCAGTATTTGAGATAGCACTGTCGTTGTCAATATGAATAGGAGTACTCATAAAGTTGAATACATAGTCTAACATCTGATTTTGAATCCATAGCAGTTGAGCACAGCAGCTAGCAGCAGCAATGTATCAGCTTCAGCAGTTGATGTAGAGACACATGATTGTTTCTTGCATTGCCATGAGATGATCCTTCCACCAAGAAATTGACATCCTCCTGATGTTGATTTCTTGTCAACATTGCAGCCTCCATAGTCACTGTCAGAGTATCCATAGAGATTGAAATCTTGTTTCTGGGATACCAGAGACCTACTTTAGGTGCTCCTTTGAGGTATCTGAGGATTCTCTTAACAGCAGCTAGGTGAGACACCTTTGGAGCAGCCTGATATCTTGCACAGATACAAGTAGCAAACATGATATCAGGTCTACTAGCTGTGAGATACATCAGAGAACCAATAATTGCCCTATACCGATGTTGATCAATATCCTCCCCCTCAAGGTCAGGACAAAGATTATGGTTTCTGGGTATGGGTGTCTTGGCAGGCTTGCAATCTTTCATTTCAAATCTTTCTAAGATGTCAGAGACATACTTAGATGATTAATGAAAACCCTTCCTCCATCTGCTTTACCTGAATTCCAAGGAAAAAGTCCATTTTTCCATGGAACTCATCTCAAACTTTTTCTTCATAATGCTCTCAAAGTCCTTACACATTTGGTCATTTGAGGAACCAAATATGATGTATCAACATAGAGTTGAACGAGCAAGATGTCCTTTTCAGACTTTCTGATGAAGAGAGTCTTATCAATGGTACCTCTAGTGTAGCCATTCTTCAGAAGAAACTGAGACAAAGTCATACCACAGCCTAGGTGCTTGGTGCAGCCCATACAGAGCTTTGTCCAACTTGCACACATAGTTGGGGGTTGTGGGTCTTCAAATCCTGGAGGTTGGCATACATAGACTTCCCTATCTATATCCCCATATAGAAATGCACACTTGACATCAAGTTGATAGACAGTGAAGTCCTGGATGCAGCATAAGCAAGGAAGATCCTAACTGCCTCAAGTCTTGCAACTGGTGCAAAGACATCAGTATAATCGATTCCTTCCTCTTGAGTGTATCCTTGAACTACAAGTCTTGCTTTATTCTTGATGATCAAGCCTCTATCATCTCTCTTGTTTCTGAAAACCCATTTGGTGCCTATAGGTACTTGACCAGATGGTAGCGGACATAGGTTCCATACCTTCTGTCTCTTGAATTGAAGCAGCTCCTCTTGCATCGATTCAATCCAGCTACTGTCTTTCAAGGCATCTTCTACCTTCTTAGGTTCCATCTGAGATAGAAAGCATGAGTACAAGCAGACGTTCCCTTGATGAGTCTGTCCTCTTGTTCTCACACCTTCAGTGACATCCCCTATGATGTTCTCAGTTGGATGAGTGTTGTGAATCCTAAGACGAGGAATCACTTCCAGTTGCAGAGATAAGTCTAGGTTGGACATATTCTGCTCAGGAACTGGAACACTCTGTCCAGCTGCTGTTTCAAAGTCATTCAATGAGGACTGATTGAATGAATGAAAAACATCATCAATGGTTGGCTGTGAAGTAGTATTAACAGTTGCTTGTTCCTTCAAAATACTACTTCCTTCTGCCTGGTGTTGTGGTGGATCACCTGATGAGTTTTGAGGCTCAGTAGGTGATTCACTTGTTGAAGCTTCACTATTCCTTGATATAGTTAAACTATCGGATCTGTGAATAGTGGAAGCTTGATGTATTGTAGCACTTGGAGAATTTGGACTAGGTCTGGGAAGCTCAAACAGTTGATCATTAGCAGTAGCATCAGCACATCATTTTGAGCACCTGTTCCAACTGAAACATTCTCACAAGATGGTTTAGAATAGTTTGGAAACAATTCTAAATCAAAAATATGATCAGGGCCATCCCCCTAACACAAGGAGTGTGCTCATTAACAACTATATTGGATGACTCCTCAAATTGTTAATTCTTAATGTTGTATACTCTGTAAGCTTTGGAGCTAGAAGAGTATCCAACAAAGATAGCATCGTCCGACTTTTCAGCAAATTTTGCTAAATTGTCCTTTGTGTTAAGTATGGTACACCTGCTTTCAAAGGACCTTAGAAAGCCAATGAACGGTGGCCTCTTGTTCCATATCTCATAAGGGGTCTTTCCATGTGGCTTAACTACAAGAACTCTGTTCTGCACATAGCATGCAGTGCTGACTGCCTCTGCCCAGAATGTTAGAGGTAGCTTTGAATCAGCTAACATAGTTCGAGCAGCCTCAATAAGTGTCATATTCCTCCTCTCAGCAACACCGTTTTGTTGAGGAGTTCGGGGAGCATTGTATTGTCTGGCAATCCCTTTTGAGTTACAGAATGAGTCAAGAACGAAGTTCTTAAACTCAGTCCCTTGATCACTTCTAATTATTTTAACCTTGTGATCAATTTGATTTTCTATTTTAAGAATAAAAGATTTTAATGTTTCAGCAGTTTCATCTTTAGTTCTTAAAATAATACCCATGTGAATCTTGTAAAATCATCAACTATCACAAGGCAGTATGACTTCCTTCCAATGCTCATTATACTTGTGGGACCAAAAAGATCCATGTGCAATAAGTGTAATGGAGTAGTGATAGAGTTAACACATTTGGATTTATGAGATGTCTTGTGTTGTTTCCCTTTTAGGCATGCATACAATTATCTTTGCAGAAAAACTCCTTTTTGGCAAACCATGTACCAATTATTTTTAGCCAATTTATTCATTGTCTTTAAATTTACATGACACATACTTATGCCACAGTGTTGACTCATCACTATCAGCTTTGGAAAGAAAGCATGATACTTCACCCATTGGGGAAGCATTGTTCATATCCAGCTTGTACATATCCCCTTACCTGGAGATCTAAGAAGCACCAATTCTGGAGGAATTATCATCCTTGGTTTGAGGATAATGCACTCATGTTCTGTGAAAAACATCTGGTGCTTTTGATCACAGAATTGAGAAACACTTAACAGATTGTGTTCAAGCTGCTTGACCAAGTGGACTTTTTCAACTTTTAATTTACCGTTGGATATACTCCCTTTGCCAGAAATATATCCTCCGGCCTCACCTCCGAATTGGACAGGATCTCCATCATAGTTCTGAAACTGTTGAAGGAGAGATCTGTTCCCTGTCATGTGCCTGGAGCATCCACTATCTACAATCCATACATTGTTGTTCTTGTCAAATGGATGTCCCTGCACATGAGATGAGATTGTTAGTTTTGTTTTGAAGCCCAAGCCTTGCTGGTCTTGGGTTCTTCCAGGATAATGACATAATTGAACAAATGTTATGCGTGAGGGTTCAATAGAGGTCTTTGAAGAAGAGGTTTGGGCTGTAGCATCTTCCTTGATCTTCTAGTCCACCCTTTAGCTGACCTTGAGGATGAGCTTGTTGAAGCTTTTGCAACATGGCCTTCTTCTGAAGCTTCTTTCTTTTCGGAGAAGCCTTCACCACCTTTTCTTCCGAAGCAGTCTTCTTCTTGGATGGTTTTAAGGGAGCTTTCTTGTTTTTTCGAACCTAATGGCTTTTGCTTCCGAGACCATTTTCCCTTCGGAAGAAGGAGTTTCTTCCGAAAGCAACCTGGCTTCCGAGACTAGCTTTCCCTTTTTCATTACTTGAACCGTTTGAAAAGGTCCAAATGTGAAACCTTCCTTGACTCCTTTCCTAACATTATTTGCATAATGTGTGCTTGCAGGATTGTAGTAACAATCTTTTGCCATGTGATTTTGCAGGCCACACATGATGCATGCAATGTTAGTCTTTTGGGAAAGTGAGAGTTGCTGTTTCTTGGGCTTCTTTTCTTCATCATCAACTTTTCCTTTTAACTTCTTTGGTAGGACAGGAATGCTGGTATTACATTCCTTTCCTGAATCAGAAGTACCTACCACTTGGAGTCCAGCTGAGATAAAGACACCCTTCTGTTTGGGGTCAATCTTCAGTTTGGACTCAACCACCTTCTTGGCAGTTCTTCTAGCAGCTTTAGCTCTACTTCTTCTGGCTTTAGTGGTAAGGATTTGATCTTCACAGGAGGAGATGGGTACATCTACCTGTTCCTTCCTTGTGGTGGTCACTATTGATGCCTCATCCTTCAACTCTGGAAAGGAAGGGTCAGCAGTTGGAACCTCTTGCTCTTCAGTACCACATCTAGGCTGTCTAATAGACTCATAGGAGTGTGGTGGAGCGATTTCATTAGTTCCCAACCCTCCTTTGTTTTGATAACAGAGTTTGGAATGGGAGGATGATGCAAGAATAGCTTGGAAGTTCTGCTCAGAAATAGCATGTTTCCTGGCCTGAGCCTCAGCAGTGACAAGCTGGGCTTGAGCCTCAGACAATTTGGATATCAGATCCTTGATTTGAGTCTTGTAGTTGGTGTGTTCATGTTTTAAAAAAAGATACAGTTTTCTCTAACTCATCAATTTTCTTTTGATAGTCAGATTCGGCACTTTTAAAATCAGATTTTAGCATATTTAAAGACTCAATATCGGATCTGATTTCTATATTGTAGTCCTGATAAAGTTTAACTTTAGCTATACAGGCTGGAGTACAGAGATGTTCATATACCTGGGCATCATCTGTTCCGGCCATGAGAGCTTGAGCAGGAGTCACATCTTGTACCATGAAGCTCCAGTTAACTTCTTGAGCCATTGCAGCTGTTTCAATTGACCTCTCAGTGGGCTTTAAGGTTGAGGGATGTGTGGAGGCCTGTGGGGTTCCCGGATTGGTCTTGGGAGCCTTGCATTCCCTTGCAAAATGACTCAGTTGGTTACAGTTGTAACACTTTGCCTTGGTCTTGTCAAACCTAAACTTGCTGGTAGTTGGGTTTTGAGGGAAATGCGTTCCAGTTCTCTTAAAGAACTTCGCTCTGTAAGTTAAGAGAGCCATCTGCTAGACAATGTTCACGTACTCTACATCATCTGGACTAAAACACTCAAGATCATCAAAACAGTATTGAAAATCTCCTGAGTGTCCACTTCCTGAAACAAAGGCACAACTTTCCTGGAAGGAGTTGTGTTGAGCCTGTTGAGACCTTGGAGTCTCAGGAAAAGTGATGTAAGGTCCAGAAGAGCAGGATGGCTGTTGATAAGTCAGGAAATGCTGAGGTTGAGGGGTTAATGAGCCTTCAGCAACCATTAAAGCGTTGCTAGCAGGAAGACTCATGGATCTGCTTGTTGGGTGGTCCTTCTTACTCTCCATCTCTAGGCGATATTCATCAAGGATGCCGTTGAGTTCAGTCATGGAAAGAGTGTTCAAGTTTTCTGTTCTCTTGATAGAGACACAGTAGAATGTCCACTCGTTGGGAAGAGCACTCATGAACTTTCTGGTGAGATCTTTATGTTCAGGAGTGATTTTCACAGACTGAAGGGAAGAGATAAGATCCATGTACCTGAAGTACTGCTGGCTGAGGGTCTCTCCAGTAATATGAGTGAAGTTCTCGAACTGCTGCTTCAGTGAGTCCTTCTTTGAGTCGTTGGAGCTTGAGTACATATGAGGAAGTGCATCAAACAATTCTTTGGCAGTCTTGCAATGCTCGAACCCCACCATAATAGAGTTCGGTATTGCAGACATGAGAATAGTCATAGCATTGCTATCGATGTCCATCTTCTTCCTGTCTTCATCAGAATAGTCCTCGACAGCCTTCTCTATCATGGCACCGTTTCCACCGGGTGATGCCACCTTTGGCTTGTACGGTCAATTGACAATGGAGTTCCATAGTTTGCTGTCTTGGTATCTAACGAAGCCTTTTATTCTTCTACTCCAAGACTTGAAGTTTTCAGGGGTAATGATGGGAGCTTTTGTCATTGTTCCTATCTCTACCTCGGATTTGTTAAGGGCCATTTGAGTGAGTGAGTGGTAGGGAGGAGTAAAAACAGGTTGATTTGGATGGTAAGATCACGCAATCAAGAGCCTGAGGAGCTCTGATACCAATTGCAGGATCGGTGTTTGTCACTTAAACACAATGTTTTCTCTCAAACTCACCTAGAACAACACTCGGATACGAGAAGAATCAGCAAGAGTTGATCACAATATATAAAGTAATAAAAAACACAGAAAGATAATTTTCAAGATACTTTATATATTGATTCTCAACTCAAAATACAAGACTCTTATAAGCAGATGATATCTATGTCAATGAATTACAAGGAAAACCTATATATAATACTATCTACAGCCGGATATACTTTGATACCAGCTGGGATCCTATAGCTAAAGTCTATACTACAAAACTAAAGATTAAGGTATCTCGGATAAAGTCTTATCTGAGATTTGGTAGTCAGGACATGTCCCTGACTTACCTTTTGTCACCAACTAAAGTTGGTAACATGTACTATCATGAAAAGATGAACAGTGGAATAAAGTATGGTTAACAACATGGCTCTTTAGGAAGAAGCCATGCTGTATGAGAAGTCTGCAGCAGAGTGTCAGAGACCATACTTGTGTCCACAGGTTCATAGCAATGTCTTCCGAAGGTTAAATGGCTTCGGAAGAGTAAGTACTTCCGAAGCCACTTATACTTCGGAAGAGGCTGCTTCTTCCAAGGCTTGGAGACTTCTTCTTTTCATCATACTTCGGAAGTGGTCTTTACTTTATTCTTCTAAGTTTTGAACTTCGGAAGTATGTACTTGTCTTCCGAAGTTGATCTTTCATTTTGTCTTCAGAAGAACTCTACAACCTTCGGAACTTCCATGCTAAGCTTCGGAAGCCTTTTGCATGCAGCACCAAAATAACTTTAAGTGACAAAGTTTTGGTTGCATTAGTCTTCTTCTTGATCCAACAATATGTCTAACCTGACCTATCTCTGCAACTGGAAGTGATTCCTCGCCTTAGGATTCATAACACTCATCCTGCTGAGAACATCATAGGGGATGTCACTGAGGGTGTGAGAACAAAAGGACAGACTCATCATGGGAATATCTGCTTGTACTCATGCTTTCTATCCTAGATGGAACCCAAAAAGGTAGAAGATGCCTTGAAAGATAGTAGCTGGCTTGAATCGATGCAAGAGGAGCTGCTTTAATTCAAGAGACAGAAGGTATGGAACCTATGTCCGCTACCATCTGGTCAAGTACCAATAGACACTAAATGGGTTTTCAGAAACAAGAGAGATGATAGAGGCTTGATCATCAAGAACAAAGCAAGACTTGAAATGGCATCTGAGGTGAACAGCGAGTATTTTCTGAATCTACCTCCATCCCAGACACCATCTCTGCCTCTCTCACAATCAGAATCCTCTCTCCAAGAACCACCACAGTCAGGCTCTTCAAAAGATAAAGGAAAAAGAAAGATGACTGTGGAAGAGCTTCAGGAAGAGGAAAAGATTGAGATACTCAAGAAGAAAGGAAGACTTCCAAGTGAGAAGTTGCTAGCTGCCAGTACAAAAGCAGCTGCAGCCAATCAGTAGGCTGTCAACAATAAGAGAAGGGAAGAGATTATTGACTAGCTTATCCAAATAAGAGCTGCAGATGAAGAAACACTCGTGTTACCACTAGAGGAGTTGGTGAATCTGGAGAGGGCAACCTGGCTGAAACTTGACGAAGAAGCCAGGTTGGCCTTGGAGAAAGAAGAAGAAGAACAGAAGGAAGCTGAATTGCAGCTGAGGAGAGACAGAATAAATTTCCTAATCTCTAGAGGCTTTGATCTTCAAGAACTCTCCATACAACGATAAGACGATCCTCTGGTTCTACAATAAAGAGCAGGATCAAATGGGGAAAGAAAGAAGAAAGGCTGCAAGAGAAAAGGCAAAGGAGAAAAAGGAGGAAAATGCTAGGGACACTACAACCAGGAAGCTCAGTGAATAGGCCTGGATAAAAGACTATCTTCGGGCCCATGGCTTCTCTGGAAGGCAGGTGGGTCCCATGTCTGAGAAGACACTCCAACGGATTGTCAGTGAAATCAAGGCTGACATCCGGTTGGGAAAGAGAAAAGAGATGTACAGAAGGGTAAAGGGGATGACATTCACTGCAACCACCTAACCACAACCCTCACCCTCACCCTACCTTTCACCATCAAAACCGAACCCTTCATCCCTGAACCCATAACTTTGCCCACATCCATCTTATCACCCCAACCATCTAAACTTCCCATCCTCCAACCAAAAACACTTCCCAGAACCTCTGAACCTCAACCTACCTAACAACCATCCAAACTATCCCCCCAGCCTTCTCAACATCTCTCTCTTGAGGAGTTCAAGGTAATCAAGACCAAGCTCATCAACTGCACAACTTTGAGCGAAGTCTCATGTGATGAAGATTCTGTCAACATTACCTATGTTGATGGATCCTCTTGTTCCCTCACAAGAGATCAATTTCTTGATTTACCTAAAGGAACATTGGACCAGGCAGCTAGACTTCTAGGTCTCAACTCAGATTCATTAAATGATGAAGAGAAGAAACTTAAAAGGAAACTGGTGACTCTGCTGGACACAAGAAAGAGGACAAGATTCCCGGTCAGTCTCTTGTGCCTAGAAAGAAAATAGTCCAGTGGAGGTTTGATGAAACTTCTCACAACTTTGTTGTGGAAACGGGAAATGGCAAATTCAATAGACTTAATGCAAGCTCTCTGCTACACTCCAGCAGGTTTGATATTGCTAAGTTAACAGAGAAGCCATTCCATAGTCACAGGATTCGCTCAAAGTCCAACGATTTTCGAATTGGTTCGAATCGGTCCCATTCGCATTCGATAGCGACCCAGTCGCTCACGGTTCGCTCAAGGGTTCGATTGTGGTTCGCTCAAGGGTTCGATTGTGGTTCGATCAAGGGTTCGATTGTGGTTCGCTCAAGGGTTCGATTGTGGTTCGATTGTGTTCAATTGAATTCCAGAATGCATTTCAATTGAATTTTGACTTTGTGGTTTAATCGAATTGTGTTAATATCCCCTAGACCAATCGAATTCCAGAATCTAGAATGCATTTCAATCAAATTTAATTTCCTGTTAGTGTTCAATGAATGAATTTCAATCAAATTCATTGAAAAATTAATGTCAAATTCAATGTTCAGTTTTGGAGGATTTAGAAGATGAAGGCGTTGACAAGAAAGGAAAAAGACAAAGACTTGATTAAAAATATCAATCTGTTTTGTGTTTTTACTTATTTTGGATATGGTTTTTTTTATAATTCTGCATTTTTAGAACTATCGACTGGTTTAATAAGAATATATGTTTTTTTGATATATAATTATGTTGCTTTTAAACATTCCTTGTTTTTAATTATGTGGAGTGAACCGAAATGATTAGTACACCGAACCGGATCGAACAGGATCGCACCGGAATGAACCTACCCCCTTACGAACCGGATTCGTGGAACCTAGCGAATCGTGAACCCGTACCTCGTTTTGGAACCGGAGCGAACCACGAATTAGATGACTGCGAGCCATTCTCCAACCCCTCCAACTCTGAAATTGCTGCACTCATCAGAAATCATCTCAGCAGTCTTCATCTAGCCGAGCTAAATGCAAAAGCCAAGACTGAAGCAGAGTTGAAGTTGAGAAGACAGGAAGACAAGGAAAGACCTCCTACCAAAGGCACTGCCTTTCTACAGATGGTGGAGGGTCTAGAATTGGAACCTATAGTTAGATGGGAATATGATTATAGTTCCCATCAACTAACTCTTTTCAGATGGCAACAACAGAGGGTACATGTTATCCAAGGTGACAGACTGGACTTCCTGTCTACCAAGGATCTGTACAAACTTCTCAGCACCACATCAGGGAAGAACAAGGAAACAGACAAATATCTACTCTCCTTGGTGCTGAAAGTTTTGAGAAGCAGAAACAAGTGAAGTTGTTTAAGGATTCTATCTTTACCCGAGTGTTGTTCTAGATGAGTTTGAGAGAAAAACTAAGTGTTAAGTGACTTATATCGATCCTGCAGACACCGACATTAATGTGGATAAACAAAAATTAGGGCGGTGGTTGTTGGAATTAAGCTTTGTTAATTCACATAAAAAAGTCAAAATCAGATTCTAATTAGGTGTAGTTTTGGTTTTATTAAGTCTTCTAGTTATTATTTAATTGGTATTTTATCTAGTTATTTTTTGATTTAATAAAATGTTTATCAAGTTGTTTGAGTCCTAGAAGGTAGGAGTTTTCTTGAATCAATATTTTAGATTCAAGGAGCTTGGATCTTAGGATTCATCATGTTTTTGACCTAGAAATCAAAATTAAGATGGTTGTATGTGTGTTAATCAAAGAACAAAAAAGATAGATGATGATAACTGATATGATTTCATTGATGTTGATGAACAAGTTACAATGATAATCATACATGAGAAATGATAACTTTTTCTTATTTTTATCTTATTTATTTAATTTTATTATGATATCTAAACTATAATATTTAGTTTCACTATGTATTTAGGTAATTCGTCTTTTCATTAACTATGCGTATGTTTTTTATTATATTATTAAGCCATCTTAGTTTTAGTTGTTTAAGGATTGATTTTGTAGCTGACTAGCTGTTTAGAAATTAATGTAAAAAATGTTATCTTAGAATTAATTTGTATGTATTTCATAAATATCAGGCCATTGTAAACATGGTTCGATGGTTCTGCCACTATTTTCAATCTGGATCGTCTGTACCAAAACACGGTACAAACACGTTCCAGGAACTCTTTGGTTTGCGATTCCAACCATGAAATTTGCGTTTCAGAAATGAAAGAGATGAAGAACAGAGCTTGATCATAGGGTGTGTTCTGGACCAGAGACAAAAGATGAATAATAGAGATTGAGATGAAGCATTCGATTTTTACTTTGTGTTCGATTCTAAACACAACCCAGCCTTAATTGGGAATTGAAAGCCTTTGATCTTCACTTTTCATGCCTGCAAGCCTTTGATCAAGACCTGCAAGCTTTTGGTTCTTTGTTACCTCTTTCCCCTAAGAGTGGAGGAAAGATATATATTTGGATTTTGGAAGCGGCTGCAAGTTGTGGTTTGAGAATAAAACCTAACACTAGACATGTACTATACATACCGACATGGAGAAGGTGGATGTCGCTTCCATGCACTTAGAGGGAGACGCACTAGACATGTACTCATGGTTGTTTGCTAACCGACCCATCACTTTCTTTTTGGGAAGAATTGGTTCATGCTCTCACCAAAAATTTTGGCCCAGCCAAATTTTAAAACCCCAATGAGCAACTGTGTAGCATTAGACAAACTGGTTTGGTACAGAGTATAGGCAGAAATTTGCCAAAATATCATCCAGGGTTTTAGACTGGCCAGATCGTTGCCTTTTAGGATTTTTCTTGAATGGCCTCAAAGAAGAATTGAAGGCTGATGTTTGGATTCACAAACCTCGAACTTTCTATAATGCTGAGGTTAGCATTAGAATTCGAGTTAAAGAAAGCCCACCACCACCAGAAGGGAATGCACAAGCAGGGTACAAACACCACCGAACCAGTCCCTATAATCCCCACAACATCAGGTCCCACAACCCCAGTCTCCTCCCTTTGCATTTCAGAAGTAGAGAAAGCCAGGTACGTTAAAGGGGGGTGTTTCCAATGTGGGGGAAGATATGGCTTGGGGCATAGGTGTAAAAGTAGCTCATTACAATTGTTGGAGATGTGATAAGGGCATTCACGACCATGTATGACCATGTAAAGATGCAAGAAGAAACCTGAGAGCTAGCTGAGCATGCTATCATGGGCTTGTCGCATCACCCAACCTTCATCGTGTAGGGCTCTAGCAATTCTTCTAAGGTATCGGTCCTAATAGGTTGTAGCTCAATCCACAATTCTATTACGGACACCTTGATTCCAAAGGTTGGGTTATCTATCCACCAGGCCATTCAGATTGGGAATGGACACATCATCTGATCATCTGTTGCAATCAGATTTGCAAAGACGTCCCATTGCACATTGGTAGCCTCCAAATCACTCAAGACTTCTACCCTTTCTCGTTGTGGTTGTTGGCAAGGTGGCATACAATAGTTGGCTACATTGGAGTAAAATGTTTTTGAAGTTTACTGTAGAGGGTCAAGATTATGAAGTGCAGGGAATGACACCTTGGAATCAGAATTCAACAGCATTTAATCACCTATCTGTGAAGCCATTTGAGGACGACTCAAGAGGAGGGTTGGGTCAGTGGTCCAGCAGTCGGCTTTGAGGTCAAGTCGTTTGCCTAGAGAGGATGTATTGATACGAATCCAGTGAACCCAGTCCTAATCAGGTGGATCTGTGTACGAGGCCAAAGGGGCAGCAGCAATTTGGGTTAGTGGATGAATGGCAAGCTATTGTTTAGGAAGACATTGCACCTTTTGCCCTGTTCTTCCTATTTATGTTTACTTTCTAGGATGTTTGTTTTTTGTCTTGGTTTAGTACTTTGATTAAGGTTATTACCTTGTTATTAGAGATCATATCCCATTGGGAAACCACATCACACATTCGTTTGATGCATGTTATGATGGTGGTCCCTAAAGTGAAAGATCAAAGGTAGGATTTTGTCTTCCAAGATTTTCTAGTTAACTTTCTCAAGTTGACCTAAATGTCGGCTCCTTAGTGTTCTGTTGTAAATTGCAACCTTTTACTTATACTCGACACAAAACATAAATGGTGCCATTTACAGGGTGTAGCTTACAAAACTTTGGTGGTAGATCATAATATATATACTTGTACTGAATACAAAATAAACATGAGTAAATGTATTAAAAATATAATCTCTATATCTAGCCTTGATTCCCCAAAGTGAGGAGATTTTTGTGTGGATTGGTATCTGTTGCCATAATGTTTCCTTTTATCATTTATTTTGGTAATTATGACACTCTTGTTGACACTATGAAATTAACCTTCTCGGAGTATACTTTTAATAACTAAACTTCTTTCGTCTATTTCAGATTAAGACTTCACAAAAGGAGGTGGAGAGAATGCTTGAAGAACACAAGTGAGTGTTCCTTCAACTTATAAACCTTAAATGTGTTCATTGAACGAATAACATATTCTAGCAAGAATATAGAAATTATATTCAAGACTCGTACAAATTTCAAATAAATTAAATTAATTTTTTTTAACTTCAGTGTTATGAGAGCCATGGTAAAAAATATTCCAAAACTTAAACACCAAAATTAAATACATCATGGAAAAGAACAAGACATAGAAAATAGCTATTAATATTATTTTACCAATATAAGTTTTTGTCTATATTTACGGCCTAACATGTTGCATGTTTTTCAGATCAACCTCAGTACAAGGGAAACTATTGAAGCACAATCTTGACTCTGAGGTAGTTGATGCTCTTAAGGATCTCAGAAACAAGCTCTCTGGTCGTGGTTGAAGTTGACCTTTTGTAATCGTATATACACATTAGATAACAAAGGCGTATACGAGTATTATTTGAATTTATGGTGGTAACACTGTTTATTTTTTTTTTCAATCGGTAAAAATTTATTGACAAGTTTCCCAATAGCAGCCTAAATTGGTCATCATCTGCTGCACTCAAATTTGATATATTTCATGAAATGTTTGGCTTCTGAAAAAAATTGTTTCCCAATGGTAGCCTAAATAGCCTATCTTTATGTGATTGTATTTGCGGTCTCAAAACCTTAGTTCCCCTGGTATATTTTGTTGGTAAAATAGTTTTAACTAGTACTTGAAGGATGCCCAGGTAATGTGGCGGAATGACATTACGTTCGACACGTGTTTCTAATACTTTGTTAAACTTGTAATATTTTTACAAAATCCTATTATATTTTTTCTAAGTTTAAACATGACGACTTGTATATTTATGCATTAACTTATTGTAATAAAATACAAATCATTTTAGGAAAAAGTTTACACCAAAACATTTAAAATAAACACATGTTATGATTGTAGTTTCAAAAAGTTTTTAAACATGATAGATTACAAAAAAATAATTGAAATCTCAAAACAAACATAGTTTTTATTTTTTATATAATAATAATTTATGGGTAGATAATGTAAAACTTTATGCAAGTGTTAGTAAGCTTAAAGTTATTATTTAGCTAATTGTAAGTGGTAATCTGTAAATAATATTAAAAATACTATTTTACCTTTAAAATTGTTTGTATTTGATGAATTGAATAAAATAATTGTTTTTAACTATGGTATTTAAAAATATACATCTTATATGCTATATAATATATATATATATATATAATATATATATATATATATATATATATATTATATATATATATTATAGATTAAGCTTATTGTTTTACGGTAGGGGCGTAAAACCGTGCCAAGTAGCCCAATGTCACACCACTATCTACAACCATTAACATCGAAAAATTGAATTAAAAAGGATATAGAAATGAAAAAATAAAACCAAACAAAAAGTAAATGTAAAAAGTTGAACCACGAAAAGGCCACAATAAAGTGTTTAGGATGGGGTGTAGGAAGTTTAGCGAGTTTTTCTTAGAAAAGTTCATTCTAGATCATGAAGTGGAACCGTTGGAAGACGAGTGCAGGACCGTTTAAGGGAGTTCTGGTAACTTGCAATACAACACACAATGAAGAGAGACTTGTTTACAACATTTAACAGATCAAATAGGGGATTGGTAACACAAGATTGACACTTAGAACACTAGCAAATATGAGACAGAACAAGAACAAAAACAACACAAGTATTTTGATTTTTAAGGATATTGTATGTTTCTCTTAAGTTGTTTGCAAGTGTATAAGTATGAAAATAAGTTACAAAGACCTGGGATACTTATAATACATCCTATAGGCTGCCATACTTTGAAGGCCAGCTGGATACATGATCTAGACAAAATCAATGTAGAGTCAAAAGGCAAATTACTTTTTGATTAGTGACTATGACATGCCATAACTCACATCTTAATATATTACAAGAAGGATAAAAGTACATAAAGTAGAAAGTAAAAGACTCAAGACCTCAATGTACAGTTACTAAAAGCATGGACCTTTTCACCAACTTATGAAAGTTGGTAAGTCAACAAAGTTTCAGCAGAAAGGTGGTCTAGCTTTATGATAAAGTACATCAGATAAAAGCATGTCTTCAAAAGTCTTCAGAAGATAATTTGTCTTCACTTCTTGGCTTTGGAAGACTTTGTCCTTGAAGCTTCAGAAGACTTCACTTTAAGCTTCAGAAGATGTTGGTCTTAGCTTCGGATGATTTCACACTTAGAATATTTTCAATGGCAAAGTGTGAAACTTCCAAAGCATTCTACTATGCATTTCTGTGCATGCATGCAAAATAGACTTTTGGATGTTTGGATGCATCAGCTTTATACAGAACCTTACAAACTCCTCCTAGGCTGATGCTTCTAATACATTTGAAGACTTCAGATATCAATAGTCCTTATCATGATGATGACCAATCCTTTCTTCATTAGATGGTCAGGATCACTCAGACTCTCATAATGTCTTCTCATCTTAAAGAGATCATACAAAGGTAGATTAAACATGTCTTTCCATGTGTAGATATCTTTAATACCTTGATCTCTGATCACATGCCATCTTTCTGGATTGGTAGTGTAAGTCCAGGATAAGATGTGTCTTCCTGATGCTAGAGGAGCTACTTGAATAGGAGTTGTTGGAGCAACCTCTTCATGCACCTTCTTAGGATGATCTGATTCATCCCGAGGCCTGGAAGTGGATGACTTTGACTTTTTCTTTTTCTTGGATTTTGGTCTAGAAGTCATCCTTTTCTTCCTCTTTAAGCCTTTTAACTAGAAGACTGGCCTACAACACCTTGTTAATCATCTTTGTCTTTTTCAGTTGGGTCTACCTCCCTCAAAGGTTCAGAAGGAGAGGAAGGTTCACCCTGCTGTTGTGGATCAGAAGCTAAAGCATGTTGAGATTCATCTTGAGGTCCAGGTTGTGTTGTCTCAATTGTTCAAGCTTAACATCAACTTTAGGAGGAGCTTGACTTGGTAAGGAGTGTAAGTAAACAAGCTCTCCTCTGTTGATCTTTTGCTTGATCACCCTTATATGCTCATCCATTGTAGATAGAGAAATAGGACCAAGTCTCCTTCCGGAGAATCCATACAGCTTCAAGAAGCTCATCATCCTTTGTCTATCAGCAGACTTCTTCATACTTCTTTGGATGATGGCTCTTGACTTTGCAGCTTCTTCCTTCATATTTCTTTTAGTTGTATTTTGTTCTTTGAGCACTTGAAGTTCAAGGTGCTTAAGATACTCAAACTCAATGTACTCAAAGGATAAGGAAAGAAGTGTTGATGGTTGGTGGAGACTTGTGGTACTTAGGTAGTTGATCATGTTGATCCTATCAGTTTTTTATCTACCTGAGGTTCTAGTGGAGCCACAGTCTCCTACAAAGGACTTTCCTAAATTGGAGAAAGAGTAGGAATATGTTTGTAGAGTCTTTTTAGTCTCTTTTCCTCCTTGATATAAAGAAGCAATCTTGCATTCTTTGCTTCTTTCTTCTCTCTTGACATTTCCATGTCAGCCAGTTCATTCAACTATTCTAAGGGGATGGAGATGATATTATCCATATCATAGTTTTTGGTCTGTAAGTAAGCAATCCTGACCGCCCTTAACTCATCATCTTGAGTGTTTGGTCTGGGGGTGACCTGATTACAGCTTCCATGAAGCCAGTAGACTCTGCAGAGGAACTTTCTCTCCTTAGCTTCCTTTTCCTCTCTTTCCTCCTCCTCAATCTCCTTTGGATTTAGAATCCTTTTCCTTTTGTCACCAACAGACTTTGTGACTCAAGTGGAGAGAGCTTTGGCCTTCTTTGCTTGGAGTAGCATCCATGCTCTGACCAGAGAGAGGTTGAGATACATCTTCACTAGCAGGTTTCTCATCAAGGGAATGGATTTCTAAAGCAGTTGTAGGTCTGACAAGGCTATCAAGTTCTATCATTGAGCATTCAGTCAAGGTTTTCCCTTTAAAGCTAATCCCAGGGTTTGCCTTAACATCCAATTCACCAATGACATTGCCTGGCTGAATTCTTCAGTAATTCTGTCTTGAATCCTTTGAGCCAACTTGTCAGCTTGTCTAGATTGGCTTGGGTTGACAAGTGGCATGTTGATAAGGTCAAGACCTTCATAGTAGTTCAAGGTCTAAAAAATTAAGACCTTTTGTTGCCCTTGAACTCTTTGAAGAATAAGGCTCTTCTATTAACATCATACCTCTACCCTATGGTGTGGTTGGAAGTTCCTTGAGGTGGACATGACACAACCCTTGGTGTACCTTCCTCAAAGAACTGTGAATGAAAAAGTCTATAAAGTCCACATCAATGTGAACTTGAGGAAGTTGCTGAGTATGGACAATTTCAAGTGAGGATGGTGAGTCCTCAAAGTCCATGCTCTGTGAGGAACTCCTAGGTTCTGTGATTGTAATGATTTTCTCCTCCTTTTTGATAACACCACCCTCTTGCATAGGTGAGCTAGGAGTTAGGTCAATCACATCCATAGGTTCTTGTGTTCCTGGATGAGCTCTTCTTAAAGGTCTCCCAGCTAGTTTCTCATTGAGATAATAAATCTCAAGTTGCTGATCATTGACCCTATTTTGTAAGGTAGTCACCTGAGATTCCAAGTGACCAACCTTAGAGACTAAATAGGTGTATGTTTTTGATAATTTTTGCACCTTTAGTCTCAGATTCCCTCCTCTTCATCAGAAGAGTCATTGGAAGATGAGATTATTAGACCAAAGTCCTTAGTCTTACCATCAACATCAGGTTCTTGGCTGCTGATTTTCTTCTGCTCACTAACAACTTCAGGTGGAGTGTTAGTGGGCTGAGTTGTCATGGTTGAGGTCTTAATAATGTAATCACTTGCAGAAGCGAGAGCCTCTTCCATATGGACCTCCTGAACAAGGTCAGGGAGATCCACCTCAGTGGTAGGTGGATGATGTGGGCTAGACAAGGGAGAGAAAGGAGCACTCATCTCTCTTTGAGTAGGGGAAGAGTAGAGTGACTCATGGTACTCACTGAATCCCAAGTCCTCATCATCATAGAGGTCAAGTGTAGGGATTGGTTGGTTTAAATCTAAAGGTTGGGGATGGTACCTTTCCTTTGAAGGTTGTTCACTTGAGTGTAGAGACTCAGAGTGAAGGCTTAAGGCTGTTGGGCTAATGAGCTCATCAGACTAAGCATGCGGAACCTCAGCACTGATTCTTGAAAAGATGGTAGTGGTTTGCTCCTTAGGGGGAGTGGGAGCTCCCGTGTCCACTTCCTCCTATGTGGGTAGTAATATAGGGGCTTGCACACACTAAATAGCTTGTGTAGGGGGTCGTTTGGATTTTCTTTGGTAGGTGAGGGTAAATTGTGGCTGTTTTGGTAGTTAAGAGGTATAAGGTGTGGGTTCAACACTAGCTTGTGTTGCTAGGTTGTCACCTTGAGCAATAAGCTCTAACATTTTAGGGACAAGGGCTGTTTTTACCCTAGAAAAGCCAACAGTTGGCTTCTATAAAATCTTAAAGATGTCGGGCTTCATCTATTCCAATTTAAGAATATTATCTGTTTCTCTTATCCGTGAGCCCAGTTAACAGTTAAGAATGAGTTGAACATATCTAGAAACATATAATACTATAAAGAGTCCAAGTTAGCAAGTAAACTTGTATAAATAAACTGAGAGTACCTAAACTTGACCCCTTGAACCATCTCATGCACTGTGAAGGAAAGATCTTCAGGAATCTGGTCCCAACCCCCATGCTTGTTAGACAAGCTATGGATGATCACATAAAGTAAGTACTTCCATTCGGAGGAGACCTTCCCTTTCTTGAAGGTCTTGATAGATAAATCACCTTCATAGCCTATCTGCTCAAAGGAGTGGTTGACAACTTCTTTGGAAAAGGACAATTCACCTTCCTCATCATCCAGCTGAAGGTGTGTGTTGATAATGGCTGGAGTGATAAAGATTGTCCTCCCCTACACTATAGCAGATAGTGCCTTCTCTCCATCCATGATGACCTCTTGGCAGGTCTTCCAGAATTCAAGCAAATGATCCTCATAAAGAACAGGATCAATGGTAAGGGAGGTGGAAGAGTTGCACTGTCACACCCCGGTTTCAGGACACCCGGGAGTGCGATCGATTGGTACGCGTTAATGTTCACTTTTTATTTGTTGGTCTTAAAAGACATTTACACAGCGGAAAAACATTTCACAATTCATTTAATAAAATAAAATAACTTTAGTGATTTACAAAAACAAACTTTCATATATTCGTTGGGGATTAAATACCCAAAATTTTACATAAAATTGTTCAAAGCATGTTTACAAAATTTCCTGTCTACTAACAGATATTCAAAACTTACCACAAGGTCTATGCCTAGGAAACTTAGTCCTTCCAGTACTATTCTTGCTAATATGCTCATCATAGGGTTTCCATGCCTAGGATTCATAGTCCATCCAGCACTAACACCTGACTAAACATATTTAATCATGTCTACCTAAAAAGTTTTGAAAATAATACTGTTGATACATGTATGTCCCTAGATCATGATATGTGATGTAATAGATCTTGTTTGGTATGATTAATGAAATGATATTGATAGTTTGTTAGTTATAATGTTTAATGTTTCATTAATGTGTCGACATTGAATTGGTTAATTAGGTTAGTGATTGCTTGAATGATTACATATAATGTTTATTAATTAATACATTCAAACTTAACATAATGAAGTTCTCATGCGAAGGCTCATGCGAATGAACCATACGCATGAATAACTTCACACGATTGACTCAGTCGCACGACTGAACCAGGAGACTGGATCAGTCGTACGATTGCAACATAAGATTGGCTCAGTCGCACGACTGAACACTCAGTCGTACGAATGAATCAACCGCATGGTTCAATCGCACGACTGAACCAAACTAATGGTTCAGTCGCACGATTGAATAATACCAACCTATAAATACAACTCAATTCGTGAAAAAGAAGGTCTCTCGATTATTTACGATTCCAGACGTACCCTAGCCGTCCAGAAACCTCTCAATTCGTTCTCCAAGTTCATAGAACACATTAGATCGATTCCCAATCGATTTCTAACGTTAGTTTCAATTCTTGATTGATTCTTCGCGTGTTCTCACTGATTGGATCGCCAATCAAATAGGATTCCGCACTATTTGATCTGGTTTACACGTTAATCTCTAGGTATTTCGGTCAAATACCAGGTCCTAACAAATACATCAGCGAAAAGCTGGTGAATACATTTAATATGACACAAATATTTCGGCATGAATAACGATAAACAATTAATCATAAATTAACGGTAAACCACACATTTAGCAGTCTATTTCAACTGGAAGTCCCCCTCCATATATACTGGTATTGGTGCTTAGGAAGTCTTACTACGGACTCTCCGGATCTGCACTGAGTCTAAACCAGGCCTAGTATGGGATTTTCACCCATCCCCAGGATATAATTTGATCAAACATACATATACTTCTGGTCTAAATGTTTTAGCAGAATACCTCTATGCATTAACATAGTTAACGTACTAATGCCATTTTCGTAAAATAAAATCATTTGAATGTTTTGAGAGTATTAAACGTATTCACTAGGTATGTTGAACAGAGCCTCTAAACTCGATAAGCTTTTATTTTTGAACCTTGAAATAACTTAAGGATTAAGTTACGAGCCTCTAACACCTTGATTAAATCAGAACTTCTATACTTGTTGTCTAGAGCATATACACCAGTTTCCTAATCTCGGGTATGTTGTGGTGTTTAAGAGGTAGTAGAGAGTTTCGTATAAGGAAGACAATCAAAGGTTATGAAATGAAATGAAGCAGAGGCATCTATTTATATATGGGCATTTCTTACTCATGTAGTATTTCTTACTTATTAAGTTAAAGTCCAAAACTTAGCAATTAAGTTTTATATTTTACTTAAAACTTAGCCATTAAGTTTTATATTTTATCCAAGACTTAGCTATTAAGCTTTATCCAAAACTTAGCTCTTAAGCTTTATCCAAAACTTAGCCGTTAAGTTACCTTCTAATTTTATCTAAAACCTAGACATTAAGTTGTATCCAATACTTAATTGTTAAGTTTTATCTGTAGCTTAATTATTAAGTTATATCCGAAAGCTTAGACACTAAGTTTTATCTAAAACTTAGTCATGGAGTCACGCTTGAAACATAATCATAGTTATTTGAAAAGAAAGAAAATAATAATAACAATAAAATAATACGAAAATTTCGCAGGTGTCACATTCTCCCCACCTTTATTTAAATCTCATCCTCATAAAGAATAGGATCAATGGTAAGGGAGGTGGAATAGTTGCACTGAGCCAAAAACTGACAAACCTATGAGAAATAAGGATCTTTCTCAGAGTGCAACAAAGCAACCTGATTCTGTTACCTTTTAACTTGCATGGAGAAATTTGGGTCATTTCTGCGGTTGAGGTTGGACATTGTAGAAAGCTTAGAGGTGAAGGAAGTGAAGAACAAAGGCGATTTGAGAGAATTGTGGGTAATTTAGGTTTGAGAGTAATGAAGGCGATGGAGAAATAAGGGTAATTTTTGGGTATATATATGAAATGGATTTCAGACAAAGTTAATGAAGAAGATAACTTTGAAATCCAGATGTTGGTTCCACCTCTAAAAAAGTAGTTTGTTTTTTGTCTAAAAGTAGTTTTCTTGGAAGTCGTAAACATTTAGAAGGTAATTTGACTTCAGAAGTTTTGAGAAGAAAGCTTCCGAAGCCAAAGTGACTTCGGAAGAGATTTCAAAGATTTTAGAGAATTTAGCTTTGGAAGAGAATAACCTTCGAAAGTTGTTAAAGCTTTCAAAGTTAATTACTTTCGGAAGAAAAAGGTTCTTTAAAACATACAAGTACTTAGAAACAAATTTAAGCTTTGGAAGATATTTTGGAAATTTCTTTCGAAGGTAAATTTTCTGTGATAGTTGTTTGTTTTAAAGACTTAAATTTCTTCCAAAGGTAAAAACATATATTCCAAAGAGAAATTTTCAAAAATCTACGAAAAGTTTTCAAAAAGAATTTTACTTCCAAATCAAACAAAGGCGTATGAGAGTGATAGATATAGACAACTTAAGGACACACAGATTTTAGAAATAAGGATATGATTAAGTTTTAAGAAAAGCTACTCAAAATTAATCATCCCATAGTTGATACAAGATATTTGAATCTTTGTTCATCAAAAGCTTTGGTGAACAGATCAACATATTGTTCATTTGTGTTAACTTTGACTAAATCCTTTCTCAAAATTCTCTAATCAATGGTACCTAATATTGATGTGTTTTGTTCTTGAGTGCTGCACAAGATTCTCTGTGATAGAGATAGCACTATTGTTGTCTATATGAATGGGAGTCTCCTTAAAGTTAAACCCATAGTCTAGTATCTGATTCTGAATCGAAAACACTTGAGCACAGCAACTTGCAGTAGCAATGTATTTAGCTTCAGCATTTGATGCAGAGACATATGATTGCTTCTTGCATTGCCATAAGACTACTTTCCACCAAGGAACTGACATCCCCATAATGTAGACTTTGCAGTCATATTGCATCCACCATAGTCACTATATGTATATCCATACAAATTGAATTCAGAATTCTTTGGATATCAAAGGCCAAATGTTGAGGCCTTTGAGATATCTTAAAATTCTCTTGATAGTGATAAGATCTGACATCTTGGGGTTAGCTGGATATCTTGCACAAATACTGTGGCAAACATAATATTAGGTCTGCTAGCTATGAGGTACATAAGAGACCTAATCATAGCCCTGTAAAGATGTTCATCCACATACCCCCCTCAAGATCAGGTCCAAGGGAGTGGCTTCTTGCTATGGGTGTCTTAGCAACCTTATAGTCAGTCATGTTGAATCTTTTGAGTATGTCTTGAACATACTTTGACTGACTTATGAAGATGCCATCTTCAACTTGCTCTACTTGAATCCATATAAAGAAATTGAGTTCCCCGATGGAACTCATTTCAAATTTGTCCTTCATTAGCTTCTTAAAGTCTTTGCGGAGCTTTGAATTAGTGGAACCAAATATGATGTCATCTAAATATACTTGAACTATCATTAAGTCATTCGCTGATCCTTTGATGAGGAGAGTTCCATCTATAGTACCTCTTCTGTATCCATGCTCACAAAGATATTGAGATAGAGTCTTATACCATTTTCTTGGTGCTTGGTGTAGCCCATAGAGAGCTTTATCAAGTTTGTAGACATAATTAGGATGATTAAGATATGCAAACCCAGGTGGTTGTTTGACATACACCTCTTCATCAATCACCCCATAGAGGAAAGCACACTTGACATCAAGTTGGTGACCTTGAAGTTCTTGGATGCAGAAAAAGCTAAGAATATCCTAACAGCTACCAGTCAGGACATAGGAGCAAAAACATTCGTGTAGTCAATTCCTTTTCTTGTGTGTACCCTTGAACAACTAGTCTTGTCTTATTTTTGATGTCAAGTCCTTTATCATCCTTCTTGTTCCTAAAGACTTATTTGGTTCCTATAGTATTCTTCCCATAAGGAAGAGGACATATGTTCCAAACCTTTTGCCTCTTGAATTGAAGTAGCTGCTCCTGCATTGCTTCAATCCAACTTCCATCCTCTAGAGCCTCATCAATCTTCTTAGGCTCTATTGAGATAAGAAACAAGAGTGAAGACAAACATTTGCTTCATGGGTTTGTCTTCTTGTTTTTACCCCTGAATCAACATCTCTAATGATGTGTGAGGTGGGATAAGACTTGTGGATCCTTAGTTGAGGGATCACAAGAAGTTGCTGAGACATATCCAAATTAGAGAAATTTAGATCTGGCATTGAGGTTTCTCCTACCATATTAGCACACTTATCAAGTGAAACTTGATCCAATGAGTGTGTGACATCATTGATGTTGTCTTTATTGGGATGGTTATCAACATCTAGAAATTCTTGATCCCTGTCACCATCACCATTTTCTCCAACATTTGAAGCTCCTACATCTTAATTTTATGCCTCTATGCTAGAATTTGAAGGCATTTCAGATGTATCAGCTAAATTTGTCATTATTGGGCTGATTGGTTCTCCATTTCCAGGGTTAGTTACAACTGGAGATGAAGTAGTGTTGCTTGAAGGTCTTCTCAGCTCAAATCTTGGATCAGGATCACTATATGTGACCTTGCTTTTGACAATAATGTAACCACCAGCATCTCCTCCAAAAGCAACTGGTCCTCCATCAATATTTTCAAACTTTCGGAGTAGTGACTTATTGCCTGTCATGTGCCTGGAATAGCTACTATCAATGATCCGTACGTTTCTATTTGTGTTTAGCTGTTCCTGCACAAAAGAGATGGTTAGTTACATTTGGAAACCCAAGCCTTATTTGTCTTGGGTTCATCAAAATAAGTTGAAGGTAATACACCAGTAACAGATCCTATAGTCATGTTTTAAGGATCTTTTGCTGCTGTTGATGGAGAACTTTCAGTCACTTGGTCTTCTTTGACTTTCACACCACCTTTGGAAGCTTAGACTTGACCTTTAATACTTCGGAAGTTTTGTTGGCTTTGGAAGTTTTAATGACTGAACCTTTGGAAGATCTTGCTAGCACTGTAGCAGACTTCAGTGCTTCGGAAGTATTCCCTTCTTTCGAGACCAGATTTTCTTCCGCAGGCAATTTCCACTTGCTTTCATCTTCATTTTGGAGCTTCCAAAGGAAAGAGATTTTCCTTCCGAAACTTGCTTTTCCTTGAAACTCTTAGAAGTCTCTTTCTTGGTCATGTGGAGAGTGCCTTTTGGATTGTAAGGACAATCCTTAGCAAGATGAGAGGTACTCTCACACATAACACATTCCATTTTCTTCTTCATAAGAGTCTTCTTTTGTGAATAAGGCTGAACTTGATCACTTTCCTTCTCCACCTTTATCTTTGTAGATGTAGTGGAACTCCTTTTAGGGTGAGAACTTCCAATTAAGTTGGATGGTTCAGGTTGTGCAGCACTGGTACACAACTAATCAGCCTTCTTCTTGCTGCTGGGATGAGTTGAGAATAAGCTAGAACTCATGGTACTAGAGTTCAAGTTAGTATCTTCAGTATTTACCACTTCAAACCCTCCAGAGATGAAAACTTGTTCTGCTTAGAGTTGAAGGTGGCCTTGATCTCTTGAGCCTTCTTTGCTTTTCTCTTGCTCTTCCTAATCAAATTCTTTCTGATAGACTTGGTTATCTCAGTCTTCTTACTTTCCTCAGAAGGATAGTGACCCTTTTTAGAATCCTCTTCTTCACTCTTCTCAGACGTATTTTTCACTATCATTTCTTCATCCTCTTTAGTCAAGGGGTCTATGAGAGGAAGCTCATCTTCATAAGTTCCACACTTGGGGAGATCTTACAGACAAGATGGTATGTGGAGGAGCTATCTCACTAGATCCTAGTCCGTCCTTATTCTAATAACAAACTTTTGCATGTAAGGATGAGGATATAATGTTCTTGAAGGTCTTTTCTTCAAGAACACATTTTTCTACCTTGGCTTTGCTGATCACAAGCTCATTCTGGCACTTAGTCAACTTAGTTATGAGATCTTTGATTTGAGTCCTGTAATTTGTGTGCTTATGTTTAAGAGTTGAAAACGGTTTTCTTTAAGTCCTCTATCTTTAACCTATAGTCATTTTTAGCTCTTTTAAAATCATATTTTAATATATTCAAGAACTCAAGATCAGATCTCATCTCTAAGTTGTAGGACCTATATCCATTAACTTTAGCAATACATTTAGGTGTATAGAGAAATTCCAATGCCTTTGCTTCATCATCATCAACCATCAATGCTTGGTTTGGAGATGCATCTTCTACCTAAAGCTCCAGTCAAAGCCTCCTTCTTCAGCAGCAACTGCAACTTGCTGCTTTGGCTTCTCATTCTTGGTGGCTTTCTCAGTGTAGTTTGGTCTGGTTTGTGCTTGGCCACCATTTGTTCTTGGTCCCTTGCACTCTCTTGCAAGTGTCCTATTTGGTTACAATTGTAACACTTCACTTTGCTTTTTTCCAGCCCAAACTTTCCACTGGCTGTATTGCTTGGAAATTTCCTTCTTGTCATCTTGTAGAACTTCTTGGCTCTGTGAGTGAGAAGAGCAATCTTCTAGACTATTTTCGTGTACCCCAGATCATCTGGATGGATACAGTCCAGGTCTTCAAGGGTGAACAAAAAGTCTCCTATGCTTTCATTAGAAGACATAAAGGCATGTGAAGAGCTTGTCTCTTGGAAAGGGCTTCTTGGAATGGGCTTCTTTGAGTGTAGCTTTCTCTTGGTGTCTCCAGGAAGATGATGAAACAACCCTTTTGTGAGTTATCAGGGTAGCATATAAGATGATGTTGAGGTTCTATGCTACCCTTTCAACCACATGCAGGGCTAAACTCATTTGATTGTTGGAGTTACTAGATGAAGCTTGCATGTTCATCTCCATCTGGTATCCACTAAGAATACCATACAACTCGGTCAGGGTGAGAGTCTTAAGGTTCTCAGTCCTCTTGATAACCACACAATAATGTGTCCATTTCCTAGGAAGTTAGGACATAAACTCCTTACAATGTCAATGTTCACAAGAGTTACTCCAAATCCAATATAGTGTCCACAATCTCAACATACCTGAAGTATTGTTGTCATCGTTTCACATGTTTTAAAGGTGAAGTTCTCAAATTGCTGCTTCAGAAGATCCTTCTTGTTCTCCTTGGCTTCAGTTGACGCCTAATACATCAGCTTCAGTACATCCCACAACTGCTTGGCTGTTTTGCACTTCTTGAAGCCTCTGTATATGGAGTTTGGAAGACCAGTTTGAAGGGCTATCATGGCTTTCTGATCAATCTCTAGTTGCTTTCTGTCTTCATCAAAATAATAAGCCATAACCTTTGGAATCATACTACCTCTAACAGCAGCTGAAGAGGTGCTTGGTATGTAAGGTCTTGAGACAATAAATTCCCACATCCTTGAGTCTTATGACTTGATGAAACCTTCCATTCTTTGGAACCAAGTGTCAAAGTCTTCAGAAATGATTAGTAGGGACTTTGTCATGGTTCCACTTTCCATATAAGCTTTAGTGATAGCTGCCATTTGAGATGTTAAGTATTTTATGTGTGTGAGGGATTTTAAGATGATGGGATCTTACGATCAAGAGCCTGGAATGCTCTAATACCAGTTGTAGGACTGTTTAAGGGAGTTTTGGTCACTTACAACACAACACACAATGAGGAGAGACTTGTTTACAACACTCAATAGATCAAATAGGGAACTGGTGACACAAGATTGACACTTAGAACACTAGCAAATATGAGACAGAACAAGAACAAAAACAACACAAGTATTTTGGTTTTCAAGGATGTTGTATATTTCTCTCAAGTTCTATTGCAAGCGTACAAGCATGAAGATAAGTAACAAAGACCTGGGATATTTATAATACATCCTATAGTCGACCATACTTTGAAGGCCAGCTGGATACATGATCTAGACAACAAAAAATTAATGTAGTGTCAAAAGGTAGATTGCTTTTTGACTAGTGAATATGACATGCCATAGCTCACATCCTAATATATTACAAAAAGGATAAAAGTACATAAAGTGGAAAGTAAAAGACTCAAGACCTCAATGTACAGTTACCAAAAGCATGAACCATTTCTCCAACTTGTGAAAGTTGGTGAGTCAACAGAGTTTCAGCGGAAAGGTGGTCCAACTTTATGGTAAAGTACATGAGATAAAAGCATGTCCTCATAAGACTTTGGAAGATAGTATGTCTTCACTTCTTGGCTTCAGAAGATGATAGGATCTCAGCATCTAGTTTGATCGATTCGAATGATTTCAGCAGTGGAATATAGTACCAACTAGCACAATTCGAGCAAGAATACCAAAGATATTGCAATGAACAGAATTAGTTATAGAGAGAGAAAGTTTCTGCAAAAAAAGAATATTTCATTCAATCACACGCTTTCGTGGTGGCAAAATGTCACACTTACAATCAGGTCAATCATCCCTTATATAGGAATGTCGTGGTGGAACATTCCTTATATAGGAGATGTGACGTCTGCTGATGTCACTCGATAGTGACATCTAACAGAATTATTAAACAACTGAAACACAACTACTGAAGATGTCAAAAAAGTTGACATCTTCTTACAAAAATACTAAGTGTTATCAGTTACTACAACTACTGAAAAGAAACTACTAAAACTACAACGACTGAAGAACAAGCTCTTCAATCGTTTTACAAAACTACTGAAAGTAAAAACATAAAACTACTGATATCACAACTACTGAAGAAGTACTCTTCAGCTATTGTGACAAACTACTGAAGCTTCAGCACTTGGTCTTCAGACTTGAACTTCAGACGTTTCATCAGCTGATGACTTCAGTAGATGTCATCAGCTGATGTCTTCAGTCTTTGTCTTCAGACTTTGTACATCAGTTGTTGATCTTCAGCACTTGTGGACTCTTCAGCTGTTGAACTTCAGTACTTTGGTCTTCAGCTTCAGCACTTGTGTTCTTCAGCTGTTGAGCTTCAGCACTTTAGTCTTCAGCTGTTGAAGTCTTCAGTACTTGATCTTCAGCTGTTGAAGTCTTCAGCACCTGTCGAACTGCTGATGAAGCCTTCAGCAGTTGTTGTGATATCATGTGGGACTTAGAGGTTTTATGATCTTGGCTCATTGGTTCTTTTGGTCCAACAAACTCCCCCTGAACCAATGCAGCCAAAACCTCTAATTGATTTATTTTCCCACTTATTGTTGGCAGAATGGTTGGTCTTTTTCCTTCTTGATCAGTTGAGAAGATGACCCATATAAGCATTGGCCTGGGAATGAGTCTCTGATGATTTGGTTGGCAATGTATGGATGGGAGCTCTGTATTGGGGAATTGGACACTGAGCTGTTCCCCCATCCATGAGACTCACTTCCCAACTATGAGCTTATAGGATTCCCTGGTGTAGGCCTCCAAAAATACAATTTGTTCCTCCATGGTGAGCTCCTCTGCCTCACCATCGAAGAATCCTTCAGGCCCATAGTACTCAGACAGGAATTTGACCTGTTTTCCATTTTTGAGTACCACTGTTGTAATCTGTCTGTAAGCAAATTCATCAGGATGATGACCTTCTAACAGCAGTGGTAACTCATCCTTTCTGATCTCATTCAGCCTCTTATACACCAGCCCCTTTTTGATCATTCTGTTCTCCAGCATCTTTTGTGGGGGCATGTTTGAGGTGTAGGCCTTTTTGAAATCTTCCAGGATTTCCCAGGGTGAGACTACAAGGGCTAAGGAGATCACTTCATCTACAATCTTTTTCACTTGCCCATTGTATCTCTGAGGGATATTTTTCTTTTGTATTCTGTGAGCCACCCTAGGATCAGGCCAAATTCTTACTCTTTCTTTCACATACTGAAAAGTATGTCTAAGAGTATAAATCCTCTGAGCTTTTTTTCATATTAATGATGGAGGAAATGGCTGCATATGCTTTATCTACTCTCCTCAATAACTCTTCATCGTGCAATCTGTGTTTTTCTTCTTCTTCCAATTTCACTTTGATTGCATCTCTTGTTGCTCAGGAGTTATTGCAAGAGAGAGATCTTTGGCCTTAGGGAACTGCAGAACAGCTGAGATCGGCAGTCTGTCTCATCATCATCTTCTTCTTCTTCCAGCCTCAACATGTCACACCCCAACCTTGACGGCGGAAACGTCGAGGAGTGAGAGTTAAGATCGTTCATAGCCACATAACGCTATTAAAAATCCAAATATATTTTACACATAAGTTTCATTTGTCACATTACAAATATAAGTCTCAATGATATATAAACGTAACATAAAATGTAACAATTCATCCTAATTTATTTATTAATCTAGGTCCATTCCTAGATGTGCAAGCTTCAATGTGTAGATAATCAAACTTGGGCGGTTCCTGAAACATGTTAAAAATAAAAGAGGTCAACAACAATGTTGGTGAGCATTCCATAGTTTTAAATACATAGCATATATAAAAGATGGCATTCAAGTCATAAGTTAGTGAAATAGGTGATTACGGATGTTATGAACAATGCAACAATCAAACCTCGACAAAAGTTTTACAAGTCTCAAACGTTAAAAGTATATACGATCAGCTAAGTGTACTCGGATCAACCAAGCAGGCTTGTCTTACCCATAGATCTATGACTTCGCTGGGCTAGCAATAGTTAATGATTGTACATATAACGCCATAACATGGTAACCACAAAAGTTCAACTAACCACAACTTTACAAGATGAATTGCCATAGGTTTACAAGTCTCAAATAAGTTTACAAGTGCAATGATAATATGTTAACATGTTTCACCCCAAAGTGTGAAAATAAGCAAAAGGGGTATGGAAATACTCACATGATCAAATAATATATAATTGATGATTAATCTGAAAAATAACAAGCAACGTTCAACGTAGACCTTCACAACGCACCTAAAACAAGTATATATTACAGGGTTACAATTTATTAATAGTTAAACGGGACTAGGGTTTCAAATTGGTATTTTGTGGTTTTTTAAATGACGTTGATTAGAGAGATTATATATATGCTTAAGAGAAAAATGTCATGAATCCAATTTTTAAGGAAATTGAATCTTTTATAACAATTTGTGAAGTTAATTAAAATATATAAATTCTATAATTTTCGTATTTAAATCCTTAATTGTATGGTATTTAAATAATAATTACATGATTTACCAATATTATCTAAAGTCTATTCCTATAAAATAACTTTGTTAAATTTTATTTTATAAGAAAATTGTTAAGGTGTTTAAAGTGATAAATTTGTAGAAAAATAGTAGGATAGCTTTAAAAATCATCAAAGTTTAGAAAATCTCTTTTTATAATTTTTAGAAAATTTTATATATTTTTTTAAAGGCTGAAAAGCCAAAAATAAATGAATTGGAGGTCGCCGGGTTCGAACCCGGGACCTCTAATTCGGAATGTGAGTGGGGAACCAGTGAACCAAGGCATCCAGCCGCGTTTAAGACTCCGATTTAATAAACTAAAAACAGTAACAACGAATTTCCCCCAAATCGCACGAACCCTAGTTGATCATGACCACAATTGAAGATCAAATCAAGGTTGTTATCGATTTAAATCATGGGGCTTTTGTTTCCCACAAGATTTCGAGTATGTACTTTCATTTAATTACCCGATTAAGATGGATTTGAGAAGAATGCGACTAAGAGTAACCCGCGGCTATCGAACAAGTAATCGGTGCGTAACAGTTGATGATAATGGAATTAATCTTGTGTGAAGCTTCGACGTGTACCCACGACTTGAAGCCCTCGACGAATTTCCGATTTTGGAGCGCAGAAGGTCGTGTTCGATTAGTTGCAGGTTGCGACTTCAAATGATGATAGATTTGGTGATTTTGTTTGTTTCAGGTGTAATTGAGTGTTGCATTCGATTAAGGATTGATAAACGACCGTTTATGCTGAGTTAATTCGATTATTAATATGGTTTAATGATGAAACGACAATCGGGTTTAAGTGTTTCGGTGTTGAACTCGATTCGGTTTGTAACCGCTGTTTGAAGATGATTAATTGGTGAGCATAAGTTCAAAACGTTCCCACGAAGCGATTTAAATGATTTTGGTACCAAAGTTCAAGGTTTGGTTGGTTTGGTTTTGGGTTCACCAGCGCCGCGCCGGACCTTGCCGGCCGGCGGCCGGAAATACGGGAATAAAGGGGGAAAAAGGTTTGGGTTTGGTTACTTTACAACATTAGTCCCTGTGATTCCAGTTTGTTATTTTCGAGCCCAAACTTTCTTTCAATGTTTCAAATTGACAAAAAGGTCCCTTGAATTTAGATTAAGTTTATTAAACATTTCAAGTTTAGAAAATTTTCATTTCATATTACTTTTATTGTTTTTATTATTATTATTATTAGTAACATAATTATTATTTCCCTTAAAATTTGTTATTATTATTATCATTATTATCACAACATAATTATTATCACTCTTATAAATTTAAAAGAGCAATTAAGATAATAATCATAAGGAACCCATAAGTTTCATAAATAACACAATTAGCCCATGCAAGAATTTAACAATGCTGATTTTAAATTAACCTAAAGTTACAAGATTGTTACAGTCTCCCCTACTTAAAAGAATTTCGTCCCGAAATTAAGGATAAGCTAAGAGAACAAATGCGGGTATCTCTCCTTCATATGAACCTCACGCTCCCAAGTGAACTCAGCTCCACGTTTGTTTTCCCAACGAACTTTAACGATAGGTGTGGTAGTTGTTCGGGTCTTCTTCAGGGTACGATCCATAATCTCAACAGGCTTCTCAACAAAGTGCAATGACTCATCAACTTGAATTTCCTCTAGTGGAACATGCAAGTTTTCATCCGCCAAGCACTTCCTCAAGTTTGAAACATGAAAGAAGATGAACTCCGCTAAGTTCAGCAGGTAACTCCAGTTTGTAAGCCACTTTCCCAATTCTTTTCAAAATCTTGAAAGGTCCTACAAAACGTGGGGCTAACTTACCCTTCTTCCCAAAACGTACAACACCCTTCCATGGAGAGACTTTAAGAAGAACCATGTCGTCGACTTGAAACTCCAATGGTTTGCGTCTTTTTTCGGCATAACTTTTGGCAACTTCTAGCCACTTCAAGGTTATTTCGAATTTTGGAAACTTTGTCAGTCGTTTCCTGAATAAGTTCCGGACCAGTGATAAGATTTTCCCCAATGTCAGTCCAACAGATAGGAGAACGACATTTACGACCATACAACGCCTCGAATGGTGCCATCTTAATACTTGAGTGATAACTATTGTTATACGAAAATTCCGCGAGCGGTAAATGCGTATCCCAATCACCACCAAAATCAAGGACACAAAGACGTAGCAGATCTTCAAGGGTTGGATTGTTCGTTCGGTTTGACCATCGATTTGAGGATGGTAAGCTGTACTTAAATCCAAATGAGTTCCCAAGAGTTCTTGCATCGAAGACCAGAAGTGCGAAGTGAATCGAGCATCTCGATCGGAAATAATGTGCAGTGGCACACCATGACGACTCACAATTTCGTCAACATAGATTCGAGCCAACTTTGAAACTTTGTACGTATCTCGAATAGGTATGAAATATGTGTCTTGGTCAAACGGTCAACAATGACCCATATACTATCATGACCACGAGGTGTACGAGGTAACTTAGTTATGAAATCCATGGATATATGTTCCCATTTCCACATAGGGATTTCGGGTTGCTCAAGTAAACCACTTGGTCGTTGATGTTCGGCTTTGACCCTTGCGCACGTGAGGCACTTGGAAACATAAGTCGCGATATCTTTCTTCATTCCAGGCCACCAATATTGACCACGCAGGTCCATGTACATCTTATCGGAGCCAGGATGAACGGAGTATCGGGTTTGATGAGCTTCGTTCATAATAAAGTGCCGAAGGTTGTCGCGATTCGGGATCCAGAGTCGATTCAAGAAATACCACATGCCGTTCGGTTTTGTCTCCAATTGTGACCGTACGTTAGTCATCAAATCTTCATCTTCCTTCATCAGTTAGTGCCGCTTGTTGAGCCTCGCGAATGCATAACTCGAGGTCACTATCGATCCTTATGTTTTGGAGCATGATAGTAGCTCGTTGACATCCACGTGAATCTCGGTATCAAATTCTCCTAACGTATCAAACCACTGCCTTCGATCTCGGATTTCTTGAAGGAGACAGTCTTGTTGTGGACTTGCGACTTAGTGCGTCGGCTACAACATTCGCCTTTCCAGGATGATAGCAAATGTCACAGTCGTAGTCGCTAATCAACTCAATCAACGTCTTTGTCTCATGTTGAGATCCTTTTGATTGAACACGTGTTGGAGACTCTTATGGTCGGTGTAGACTATGCATTGCGTCCCATATAAGTAGTGTCGCCAAATCTTCAATGCAAAAAACCACCGCACCAAGTTCAAGATCATGCGTTGTGTAGTTAACTTCATGAACCTTCAATTGTCTCGACGCGTATGCTATAACTTTGCCTCGTTGCATGAGAGCACAACCAAGACCTTGATTAGAAGCATCACAATATACAGCAAAGTCGTCGTTTCCACGGGTGGGTAGTGTGAGATAGGAGCATTACACAACTTGCGCTTCAATGTCTCGAAAGACTCTTCTTGCTCGGGTCCCCATTCAAAAAGTCGATTCTTTTGGGTTAGCGCCGTTAATGGTTTAGCAATCTTCGAGAAATTTGCTATGAACCTACGGTAATATCCCGCTAAACCCAGAAAAGAACGAACCTCGGTTGGGGTTGTAGGAACACACCAATTCTTCACAGCTTCAATTTTAGCAGGATCCACGTGAATTCCTTGGCTATTCACCACATGCCCTAGGAATTGAACTTCTTCCAACCAAAACTCACACTTGGAAAGCTTGGCGTATAATTGCTCCTTCTTCAAAAGTCCAAGTACTTGTCGCAAGTGTGTCTCGTGATCGATTTTTGTCTTGGAATAAATAAGGATGTCATCAATAAACACGATCACGAATTTATCCAAATACAGTTTACATACTCGATTCATGAGATCCATGAACACAGCAGGCGCATTGGTCAGGCCAAATGGCATGACCATGAACTCGTAGTGTCCATATCGAGTACGGAAAGCGGTCTTTGGAATGTCATCATCATGAACACGTAATTGATGATACCCAGAACGTAGATCGATCTTCGAGAATTGAGTTGCTCCTTGAAGTTGGTCGAAGAGGTCATCGATTAGGGGGAAGAGGGTATCGGTTTTTAATAGTAAGCTTGTTGAGTTCCCGGTAGTCGATGCACATCGGAATGACCCATCCTTCTTCTCACAAATAGTACAGGTGCGCCCCACGTGATGAGCAGGCGAAAATAAAACCTTATCGATCAACTCTTGCAGTGACTAGCGAGCTCTGCATTTCAGAAGGTGCAAGACGATTAGGAGATTAGCCATAGGGTTTGCACCAGGGATTAAATCAATCTTGAACCTCAACTTCTCGCACGGGAGGTAGACCTTTGAGATATGGGAAAAACTTCGGGAAAGTCTCGCACAACAGGAGTGTCCTTCAGTCTTACCATTGGCTTTCGTATTTAACTACATTATGCCATTGAAAGCCAAGGTAGTTTACTCAAGCACTTCCGGGCCTTGATACAAGACATGAGTTTGAGTGACAGGATCAGTGATCACAAGTTTGATGTATCAGAATATAAAGCAGCGGAATACAAACACGAATTAGACAAATTGTAGCAAGCAATCGATATTTAAGCATTAAGATCGCATACGGTTATAGGGAGAGAATATGTATTTCTGATTTCTAGGAATGTTTATAGATGTAGAATATTTCTAATCAAATCAATCATTCATTCCATTCATTACTCATTTCATCACTGGTTACAATAGGTTGTCACTCCTTATATAGAGTGCAACAATCACTGCTGTTATCACGGAAAGTGACAACTGGCAGATCCAATACAGAAATAACTAATTCTTAACAAACTACTGAAATGTTCACAACTACTGAGAACATATCAGCAAGTTAAGTACAAAATATAAAACTACTGAAACTACAACGACTGAAGAACAAGCTCTTCAGTCGTTTTACAAAACTACTGAAACATAGAAAATAAAACTACTGATATCACAACTACTGAAGAAGTACTCTTCAGCAGTTGTGACAAACTACTGAGGCTTCAGTACTTGATCTTCAGACTTTGACCTTCAGGTGTTTCATCAGCTGATGACTTCAGTAGATATCATCAGCTGATGTCTTCAGTCTTTGTCTTCAGACTTTGTACATCAGTTGTTGATCTTCAGCACTTGTGAACTTCAGCGTGGGGCTGTTGTACTTCAGTACTTTGGTCCTTCAGCTGTTAAGGTCTTCAGCACTTGTCAAACTACTGATGAGGCTTTCAGCAGTTGTTGTGATACCGTGTGGGACTTAGAGGTTTTCTGATCTTGGCTCATTGGTTCTTTTGGTCCAACAAACTCCCCCTGAACCAATGCAGCCAAAACCTCTAACTTATTTATACTCCCACTTATTGATGGCAAAATGTTGGTCTTTTTCTTCTTGATCAGTAGAGAAGATGACCCATGTAAGCTCCGGCCTGGGAAGAAATCTCAAATATTTGTTTGGCAGAGTATGAATGGGAACTCTGTTTTGGGGAACTGGACACAGAGTTGTTATCCCATTCATGAGATTTACTTCCCCATAATGAGTCTGTATGACTCACGAACATAGGCCTCAAGGAGAACAACTTGTTCCTCTGAGAGAGTTCTTCAGCTCCTCCTTCGAAGAAGAACTCTGGACCATAGTACTCTGATAAGTACTTCATGGTCCTGCCATTTTTCAGCTCCACCGTAGTTACCTCCCTATATACAAATTCATCAGGATGGTTGCCTTCAAGGAGTAACTGGAGCTCATTCTTTTGGATGTCTTCAAGCTTTTTATATAACAACCCTTCTTAATCATCTTGTTTTCTAGTAAGGCTTGAGGTGTCTTCTTTGCTTGGTGAGCTTTCTTGAATTCATCAATGATTTCCCAAGGTGAGACTACAACGGCCAACATGATGGTAGATTCTATTGTTTTTCGTACCTGGCCGTTGTATCTGTGTGGGATAGTCTTTTATGGATTCTAGAACTCACCCTGGGGTCTGGCCATACTCTCACTCTCTCCTTCTGATACTGAAAGGTGTGCCTGAGAGTGTACAGCCTTTGAGCATGCCCTTTCATGGCTTGAATAGATGATGACTGAGGAAATTCCTTGTCAACCATCTTCAACAGTTGCTCATCGTGCTGTTTCTGCTGTTCTTCTTCTTCTATCTTGACTCTGACCATTTCCCTTTGAGAGTCAGGTGTGATCATGGGTTGACTTCGGGGTTTTGGTAGCTTCAGAACAGCAGAGAGTGGCAGACTATCATCTTCATCCTCTTCTTCTTCTTCTTCTTCCATCCTCAGCACCCTTCTCCTCCTTCGGGGTACATCACTGGATGATGGTGGGTTGGTGAAGGAATTGGTTTTGAAGAATGAGGATGTTTGGATTTTGGCTTAGAGGTTGGTTGGGAGATTTGAGGGATAGGATCTGTTTGAGTGGGTGGAAGGGAAGGTTGATCTAGCATCCTTGTAGTTAGCTTTGCCTTTGTGAGTTTAGCCATCTCTAACCTTTTACCAGCCCCAGCCTCATCAGGGCTTCCACAATAATCCCTTTGTTGAATTGCTCAGACAGACAGATTCTGGTGGCTATAGCCAGAATGCTGTCCCTGGTCCATGCGCGGATCTCCATTAATGATCTTCCCAAGTATTTTGCAATAAAGCGGATCATTATTTCCAACCTCTCTTTCTCAAGAGCATCATACCCTGCCCATCGGGTTGTATCTCTTGTACTTCTAACCTTCTGATCTCACTATCCAGTGTGGCTGTGTCAAACCCCTGCCTGAAGAGTTGTTCAATTATTTTATCCATGGAGCGGCTGTGTGTGGTGTCAGCTTCTTTGACCAGCTCCTCCAAGGATTTGTCTTCAGCAGTGTGATCATCAGCACTTCTCTTTCGCTTGTAAGTGAGCAGAGGTTGCTTTTCTTTTTCCTCCTCTTGGCTTGCTTCTCTTCCTTTCCTCAGATCTTTCCTCTTCCTTTCTTTCACTGCAGTACTCTCCCCTTTTTGGTTGCATTGGAGGAAGGGGTTGGTACCGCAGAAAGAGTCTTTGGACAGCAGCATCAACCAAGGGCTGTAATGTGGAGGAAAGCCTCTCATCAAGGGCTTTGATCACTATATCAGTGATTATGGGGGTGATGAGAGGAGGGAATTTTGGAGTACAGCACCTATTTGCTCAGGAGGGTTCTGTTCCTGAGAAGTAGGGCCTGAAGCAGAGGCAGGTGGTTGATTTTGGGGTGGCTCGTGTTTGGGAAACCTTCAAGGGAAGGTGCCATCTGTGGGGTATGATGGTGGCAGATGGACTTGCATCCTGAGACATCTTGGCCAGCAGCTCTTTGAGTCTGCTAACCTCACTCTAGAATGGTGTTTGAGCAACTACATCATAGAAGAAGCTCAGGTCATCATCAGTTGATACTGAATCACCTGACCTCCTGCTTAGAGCAGGATTTACATGCACTGGGTGTAGACCAGTTGGTGCATGTGCCCCTTGTGCTTGGTACTGGGGACTTCCAGCCTCAGGACAATGTCCATCATCAGCTGTTGCCTCTAGGGAGGTCTTAGCAATGTTACCAGCCTCACTCTGGTCATGTGCTGAGTCAGAGGAGGTGGCAGCCTCACTAGATATTCTAAGCTCCTTGTCTACACCAGGAGATAGAATTGGGAAACCCCTGTGCTGTGGGTTCTCAGGTGCACTGTGTTCCTCCCCCTCAATTGTAGAGGATTCCCAGTAGTAAGTGGTTTCTGGGGAGGGGTGAGGAGTGCAATTGAGTCAGCACTTGTGCAACTATTAAAGTTGGGCTGTGAGGGGCGGTTGTTTGGGGTAAGGGGTTAGAAGCAGTGTGCACCTGGGGGGATGGTGCTCTTCAATGGCAATCTCCTCAAGTGAGTAAGATCCCAGATAAGTAGGTGCCCCTGGGGTTGCTGCAGGCTCCTGTTGAGAGGAAGCCTGAGCGGCTGTGGCTGGAGAGTCATTGTATCCACTAGGGGTTTGGACTAGTGGATATATCCTGCGTTTGTGGTGCAGGAGCATCCTCAGGGGACTCAATTCCCTGAGTAGCCATTTTGGGTTTCTTTTTGGTGGGTTGGTGGGGACATTGGATTTGGAGGTGGTGGCTGTGGGTTCCAGCTGCGTGGGTTTTCGCAGCTTGGCAGCCATTTGAGTGTCCGGTCAGAGTTGTGCCGGGAGTATACTTCTGGCAGAACAGCCGTAGCAGGGACTCCCAAGCCAACAAGTCCCTCAGCATTAAGCTGGTCTATAATAATGGCCATTATGAACCGTGGATAGAGTATCCAACGGTTGGCAGTTAGTTTTTGAGCCATATCTTTGAGCTCTGAAAATATTAATTCTGAAAAGTTTAGTGGTTGTTGCTCAAGGATAGAATACATTACCTGCTGCCATTTGGTGGACATTTGATCCCAAGACGACGTCTTAGGGGCCAAACATACATTGACCATGTGAAAAATCAGGCGCTCAGCGTCATTAAAGTGTTTCTTCATGATGGTGGTGGCACTGAGATCACCTTGATATCCATGCTGAGCAAATGATAGATCTATGGTGCCCTTCGGATATCCAGCAGGAGAGTAGCATCACTCAGTTGAAGAATTTTACGGATTGTTGCAGGAGTAATGACTACTTCTTTGTTGTTGACGACTGACCGGAGGGATGGTGTGTTGCTCTCCTCAGTGTAACAGTAACGTTCATCCAAAATTGGTTCAAGGATTCGGCATGTAAGACGGGGTTCAGAAGGAATGCCTTGTTGTATTGGGACTGAACCATAAGATCGATAGCAGTATCGAACTTAGTCCAGATCGGCGATTTTGTGAGGTAGGCAACACAGTTGTGTCGCGGTTTAATTTGCATAGACGCCATGGAGAGAAGGAAGTTTTGGAGAGGAACGTTAGGTTTGAAGAAGATGAAGCATGGAGAGCTCAGGTTAGGGTATTTATAGGGTACGGGGAGGAAACGACTGAAGGATGTGGTGTTAGTCATCAGTAGTTTTAAACGACCGTTGACATGGTATTATCCTTTCAGACGTTGAAACAGCTGAAGTCGTGGTGTTAGGCATCAGTAGTTTAGAAAACTACTGAAGACCGTGGTTTTGACTTCAGATGATTGAAACAACTGAGGACATGGTGTTTGTCATCAGTAGTTATGAAACTACTGAAGACAGTGGTTTTGTCATCAGCTGTTGTAAACAACTGAAGACTTGGTATTAGTCATCAGTAGTTATAAAACTACTGAAGACGTGGTTTTGCTTCAGTTGTTTAAAATGAAACAGCAGTTGTACAAACGACTGAAGAGAAAGTTCTCTCTGTTTTCTGTTTTCGTCAATTCTTAGCTTTTCAGCTGTTTCAAACTGTCCTCAACACATTCATCAGTCTTTATGGCTGATTTCAGTTGTTTCATAGGACATCAGTACTTATCTGTTTTACTGATTGCAGTAGTTATGACTGCATCAGTAGTTGTAACTACATCAGTAGTTTAGAACAGATGAAGTACTTCAGTACTTGTGAGACATTTAGCCTTCAGTAGTTATAAAAACTACTGAGGTTAAAAGAGCTCATCAGTACTTATATGTGACAGTACTCATGATCATCAGTATGAATTACTGAGATCATCAGTAGTTGTCACCTATTCTAGCTGCAGCATACCAAGCCTTAACACCAGGTTTTGGAAAGTTGAACTATCCAAAGGCTTAGTAAAAATGTCTGCAAGCTCAGCACTAGGCACAAACTTAGGATCAATCAGACCTTTTTCAAAACAATCCTTATAAAATGATGTCTGATCTCTATATGTTTGGTCCTAGAGTGCTGGACTGGATTTTTGACAATGCAAAGAGCTGAAGCACTATCCATTAACAATGGAGTCTTAGTCTCTGTAATGCCATAATCCAAAAGTTGGTTTTGAAGCCAGAGTACCTGAGATGTACAGCTTGCAGCAGCAATGTACTCTGCTTCGCAGTGGATGTAGCAACTGAGGTCTGTTCTTGCTCTGCCAAGAAATCAAGCAGTTGCCTAGGAATTGACATCCACCAGAAGTTGATTTCCTGGTCAACTTACACCCTGCATAGTCACTGTCAGAAAAAGCAACTAATTTACCAGAATGTCCGTAGAATACCATAAACCTAGAGATGGAGTGCCTTGCAGATATCTAAAGATCCTCTTGACTGCAATCAGATGAGACTCTTTAGGTGCAGCCTGAAATCTAGCACAAACACATGTAGCAAACATAATATCTGGTCTAGAAGCTGTTAAATACATCAAGGACCCAATCATACATCTGTAAAGTGTTTCATCAACCACTTTACCTTTCTGATCTGAGTCCAGTTGTGTGGTGCTGCTCATGGGAGTAGAACAGGGCTTACAGTTTTGTAAATCAAACTTTTGCAAAAGATCTTTTGTATATTTGGATTGATGAATAAAAATTCCATCAGCCTTTTGTTTGATTTGCAACCCCAGAAAGAACTGTAATTCTCCCATGGCACTCATTTCAAACTTCTGTTGCATCAACTTTGTAAAGGCATCACACAACTTTGGATCAGAGGATGCAAAAATGATATCATCTACATAAATTTGAACAAGTAGATTATGCTGCCCAGCTTTCTTAATGATAAAGTCTTGTCTATGGAGCCTCTAGTGAAATTGTTTTCCAGAAGAAAGTTTGATAATGTCTCATACCAGGCTCTGGGAGCTTGTTTTAACCCATAAAGAGCTTTATCAAGCTTATACACCCAATTAGGATGTTTATTGTCCTCAAAGCCTGGAGGTGACATACATAAACCTCTTCTTTAACTTTTCCATACAAAAATGCACTTTTGACATCCATTTGAAAGACTTTAAGGTTTTGATAAGCAGCATAAGCTAAAAACAATCGAATTGCTTCCAGTCTGGCTACAGGGGCAAAGGTTTCATCATAATCAATACCTTCTTCTTGTGCAAACCCCTGAACAACCAGTCTGGCCTTGTTCTTAACAATAAGCCCATTTTCATCAGTTTTGTTCCTAAACACCCATTTAGTGCCTATTGCACACTTACCTGGAGGTAGAGGAACCAGTTCCCACACTTGCTGTTTCTTGAACTGAAGAAGCTCAAGCTGCATGGCATCAACCCATCCATTGTCCTTTAAAGCAATGTGATAATTCTTTGGCTCTTGCTGACTGATGAAGAGAGCATAGAAGCAGAAATTTGACAATTGACTTCTTGTTGATACTCCAGCAGTGATATCACCAATGATTTGAGACATAGGGTGATTCTTCAGATCTTGATACACAATGAGATCTGTGCAAGTGTTTGTAGCCGGTTCAGCAGCAACAGATGGTGATGGTGAATCATTTCCTTGAAACCAATCAGTGGATGGTAATTCAAAGGAAGTTGAATTCGAAGAAATCTCATCAGCATTTGTTGTGGATGGTGCTACTGGCGCTACAGGAACATCAGGTCTAGTTGAGTCAGGCAGCTGATCACTAAACCTGAAGAGGTGAGTACTGCAATCATCATCATCATCAGCAGTACCACCAGGTGGTGAACTGTTGACAGGAGCAACAGCAGGAGTTTGATAAGGAACATATTGCAGTATGTCCAAATCAAATAACTCCACAGGACTTTGTGGAATCTTGTCTTTGGAGATTCATTAAACTTAACATGTAGAGTTTCTTCAACCATCTTTGTTCTGCAGTTGAAGACTCTGTATGCCTTGCAAGTAGATGAATAACCAACAAAGTATCCTGCATCCACCTTAGGATCAAATTTGTGGAGTTGATCCTTTGTGTTGAGAATAAAACAGGGACACCCAAATGCTTTGAAAAATGAAATCAGGAGCCAAATGATGGGAACTTCATATGGAGTCTTCATCAACCTCTGATTTACTAAAACTCTATTTTGCACATAACAAGCTGTGTTGACAGCCTCGGCCCAAAAGTCAATGGCAAACCTGAGTCAGCCAGCATGGACCTTGCAGCTTCAATGAGGGTCCTGTTCTTTCTCTCCACTACTCCATTTTGTTCTGGAGTCCTTGGAATGCTGAACTGCCTTTTGATTCCCTTTGAAAGATAGAAGTCATCAAGTGTATGATTCTGAACTCAGTTCCATTATCACTCCTAATACACTTGACTGGAAGGGAATACTGCTTCTCAATGTACAGCACAAAGTGGATAATCTTCTGAGCAGCCTCATCCTTTGAATGTAGAAAGAAAGTCCATACAAATCTGGAGTAATCATCCACAATTACAGACAGTATTTCTTCTTTGCCATGCTCATTACTCTCACAGGACCAAATAGATCCATATGCAGTAATTGCAAGCAGGCAGGGACTTGGACACTTCAATAGGAGGAAATGAGACCTGTGCTGTTTTCCTTTTAAACAAGCAGTGCATGTTTCATCACAGTGGAACTCCTTTATTGGTAAGCCTCTGACTAAACTATTGTGGCTAAGCTGATTCATGTTTTTGAGATTAACATGACCAAGCCTCCTGTGCCACAGTTTAGATTCTTGAAAGAGGCTTTGGAAAATAGGCAAGGATTGCCTTTGAGATCTATCTTCTTAGAGAGATCTAAGGCATACACTCTTCCTGTCCTGTTGGCTTTCAGGAGAGTGTGATCATCCAACACCTTGTCAATCAAGTGCAAAACTTTGGATGACAGAATCCTACAGTTTTGACTTGTGAAAAGGGCAACATGGCCTTTATCACACATTTGACTGACACTCAAGAGGTTGTACTTGAGATTTTCCACATGATTAACATCATCAAATTTGATTTCTCCATTGGAGACAAAGCCCTTACCGATGATGTAACCCCTAGCATCATTGCCAAAAGAGACAAATCCCTTCTTTCCTTGAGAGTAGTCATGAAGAAGAGAGATGTTCCCAGTCATGTGCATAGATCCCCCACTGTCTACATACCAGATGCTACTTTGGCATGTTGAAGAACCCTGCAATAATAAACAATCAGTTAGTTTTAGAGACCCAACCCTTTTGGTTTTGGGCCTGGTCTCATCAATAGATGGTAAACTAACATGTTTATTTGTAACAACAGCCTGAGAAGAAGAAGATGGTGTAGAAGAGGAGTCCTTTGGCTTAGACCTCCTTTTCTGTGGTTTCAACATAGGAGAATCTAGTTGGTTAACTCTACCCAACAGATGTTGTACCATCATCACCAGCTGTGTCTGATTTTGTGATAAACTTTCAGCTCATTAGACATTGCTAGTGGAGTTAGATAAGGTCCTATGTTGCACCTTCTTCTTTTGAGCACCCTCAGCTGTCACCTGTTTTAACTCCTTCCTTTTTGGATTGCTTTAAGGACTTAAGGGTTACAAGATTTGATGTTGCTGATACAAATGTGGTCTCAAACTCAGTTTTCATTTTTACCATTTTCTCATTAATTTCTTCTTTGTTTGAGTTTGGAACCTCTTTGTACCAACAATCATCTGTAAGATGATTGAACAAACCACATACTTCACATGGTTTCTTCTTCATCTTAGGTTGATCATCAACTAAAGATGGTGATTGAAGCAACAAAAGACTTGTTCTTCAATGCTTGGAAGCATTGGTTGCTTTCTTGACAACCTCTTTAGTAGTCTTCAAACTCTTTCTACAGCAGTTTTCTTCTCTTCAGTGCTGACAGCAGTTGAAGTTTGAACTTCAGTGTTAAATCCTGCTCTCCAGTCCTTTCAGGACCTTCAGGATTAACTCCTGAGTTGATCAACTTATTGATCATGTGATGTCAGCATTTGGACCATCAGCTGATAGGTTCAAGGAGGACTGATGCTGACTGCTACTTCTGATTGTGCTGTATCAGAAGGTAGATCACATGATTTGATGGATTGGTTATCACTCTCACCATCAGATTCTACCTCTGCTCTTGGGGTAACATCTGTAGGTGGAGCAGTGTGATTGTAAGCCAATTCCAAACTTCACATTTGAAGCAGATTGCTTACTAAGAAGCATTTCAAAACTTTGCATGATGTACCCATCTATCACACTCGACCTGGGTAACTGCAAGGGTTTCTTTGAGATTTGTACTTCTCTAGAAGTACATCTTCTCTAGCCTTATCATCAATTATTTGGCAATTCAGTTTATAAACCTCATCATTTTTCTTTGAGCACAAACTCAAACTCAGCTTTGTTTTTGGAAATTATTTGTTCTAGCTCAATGTTCTTATTAATTAAAGCTACATTTGCTTCTCTAATGGAAGCAAATGCTGCTATGCATGGTTCAGAACATAATTTGGCTTTTGCCTCAGAGGATACCTGTGATACCTGAGGTGTAGAGGCATTGGAAGATGAAGTATAGCAGACTCCAAAGCCATAAGAGCTAGATTCCCAAAGGGACTGTCACCACCATGTTGACCAGCACCTGAGAACAGTTGATCATGACCAGACAAGTCATCTGGTAAACTGCTCCAGTCAACAACTCCTGGGGAAGAAGCTGTGTTGTTGAGATGACGGTTGTTGATGAGATAGGGAAGGCTGAGGTTCTGGTAATGCATGAGGTTGTGGTGTCATAGGAATGACTTGATTTGACTGTGGCATGTAATAACAAGGGTGACTGATATGGCATTTGACCCTGAGGAACAAAATATGCCGGAGATTGTTGTTGAGGATGATGACTAGATGTGACAGGATGTTGCCCTCTGTTTTGTTGACTATTGCCAGGAAAAGTCACAAAGGGTGCAGTAGAGTTTGATCCAGTTGATCTACACTCTCTTGCAAAGTGTCCAAGCCGTTGGCATTTGTGACACCTCAACTTGCTCTTGTCAAAACCAACTTGGTTTTGCCAGAGAGTCCTGGGAATTTTCTTCCAGTTCTTTTGTAGAACTTCTGAGATCTGATATTTATCAAGGCCATTTGGCTCAAAATATCCATCTCTTCTAAGTCATCATCAGCAATCCCCTTGAGATCATCCATAATGAAACATAGATTGTCATTATTACACCCAGTGAACTGACCATCAACACTTACAAATGCAGAATTAGAAGTGCTCGAGAGAAATTAATATGCTCATCATACTGGCATTCAGATGAAGCATATTCTGACTCATGACCCACCAAGGCAGTGTTGCCTTGTATAAAGTCTTCAGTGAGCTTTCCAGATGAAGACAGCTTTCTCTTCTGTTCTATCTCTCTCTCAAAAGTGAGCAATTTCCCATGGAGTTGGGTGAGAGATAGTTTGTCCAAACTTGCACTGGAGCGTAGGACAATAGTATATGTGTCCCATCTCTCAGGCAGTGATCTGAGAAATCTGTTATTCATCTGAATATTGGTGTATTCAAGTTTGACCATTTTTAGTTCAGAGATCAAACAAGAAAACCGCTCATATTGTTGAGTCAGTGTCTCACCCTTTCTATGAGAGAATGTCTCATATTGTTGGGCAAGAATTTCTCTATTATTTGCCAAGACCTCATCTGTTCCTCCAAACTGTTCTTTCAAAGCAATCCAGAGGTCATGGGCAGTTTCATGATGCATTAGCCCAGAATAGATTTCATTGGGCAAAGCCATGGCCAGATTCCATGGGCTTTTGCATCAATCTCAAGCAACTTCTTATCCTCATCTGAGTATTGCTCCCTCCTCTTCGGAACCATTTGATTGGTTTCCGGGTTATTCACCATAGGCTTGTGTGGACCATGTACCACTGATGTCCAACACCTGCGCTGTTAACAGACAGGTGATGGAGCATACGTCTTTGCCATATGTTATACTCATTCCTAACCAGCATAGGAGGCTTGGTTGAGGAACCAGTATTGTGAGGATCATTGGAGGGAGTGGTCATTTTCAGTTCAAAAACAGTTTAGTTCAAGTTTTAAAAAGTTTTAGACAAACCACAACAAACTCAATGAGAACCAAGAAAAAGATCTCAGGATGAATGAGCAGAAATACAGAAAATTCAATCTCTATAACCGTTTCTTGCAAAAACAAAAGCTAATTCAATCAAACTTGGATCTTGAATAGCAGTTTCAATGATCAATTATTAGATCGATCAATGATTAACGGCTCTGATACCATTTGACAGGATCAGTGATCACAAGTTTGATGTATCAGAATATAAAGCAGCGGAATACAAACACGAATTAGACAAATTGTAGCAAGCAATCGATATTTGTAAGCATTAAGACCGCATACGGTTATAGGGAGAGATATGTATTTCTGATTTCTAGGAATGTTATAGATGTAGAATATTTCTAATCAAATCAATTATTCATTCCATTCATTACTCATTTTCATCGCTGGTTACAATAAGTTGTCACTCCTTATATAGAGTGCAACAATCACTGCTGTTGTCACGGAAAGTGACAACTGGCAGATCCAATACAGAAATAACTAATTCTTAACAAACTACTGAAATGTTCACAACTACTGAGAACGTATCAGCAAGTTAAGTACAAAATATAAAACTACTGAAACTACAACGACTGAAGAACAAGCTCTTCAGTCGTTTTACAAAACTACTGAAACATAGAAAATAAAACTACTGATATCACAACTACTGAAGAAGTACTCTTCAGCAGTGTGACAAACTACTGAGGCTTCAGTATGATCTTCACTTTGACCTTCAGGTGTTTCATCAGCTGATGACTTCAGTAGATATCATCAGCTGATGTCTTCAGTCTTTGTCTTCAGACTTTGTACATCAGTTGTTTGATCTCAGCACTTGTGAACTCTTCAGCTGTTGTACTTCAGTACTTTGGTCCTTCAGCTGTTAAGGTCTTCAGCACTTGTCAAACTACTGATGAGGCTTTCAGCAGTTGTTGTGATACCGTGTGGGACTTAGAGGTTTTCTGATCTTGGCTCATTGGTTCTTTTGGTCCAACATGAGTCTTTGGGGCGATTTCTCCCCAAAGACCTTCAAAGTATCTCCAGTCGGTAACGGAATTCGGATACACTTCTCGAAACATAGAATTTCCGCACGGTGTTTGGCTAACCAATCCATGCCAATGATAACATCAAAGCTTCCCAATTTCATAGGAATAAGGTCGATAGAGAACTCGTGTTCGTTAAGGCTCAAGGTGCAGTCGCGTATCAAGACATCAACGACAATAGATTTTCCATCGGCGACCTCGACCGTGAAAGATCTCTCCAGTTTTGCACACGGTTTAGAAAGTATAGGTTCGAATTCCAAGGACACGAACTCCTATCGGCACCCGAATCAAACAATACAGATGCATAAAGATTATTTATAGATACGAACCTGTTTGGTAACAACCTATTATGGTATGATAAACATAAATAGGAAATTTTGCAAGACAAGAAAAGGACTAGGAGAAATTTAGCGGCGTACCATTCACCACGTCGTTGTTGGCTTGCGCTTGGTTGGCGTTGATGTTGAAAGCCCTTCCACGAGCCGGTGGCACAGTTCCCGCATTGCGAGGACATTGAGGGCGATATGGCAGCCTCACCATAGTTGTAGCAGGTTCAGTTGGTAAGCATGGCAGTGTCATTGGTGCACGAAGACAGGTAACCACCAAATGACCATACTTTCCACACAGCGAGCAGACTCGGCATGAATGTTGCTTGAATGATGGTACTTGCACGTGTTACACATAGGGTGTGGACCAGCATAAACTTTAGCCATGGGAGCTTGATTCGCAACCACCATTTGTTTTTTAGGAGCATTAGGGGCGGTCACAGCGTAGTTGCGTGTCGGGGTGAACTTACGCTTCTTGTTTTGAGAAGATGACTCGGCCTTTACCTCCTTTGTTGCCTCAGATGTCACCTTTGCTATAGCCTTGGAGCCTTTGCCGACATCGTGCCAGCTCTTATATGATTCTCAATGAGCTGTGCAGTAATAGTAATCGCCTCCTCCAAGTGTGGGCCTACTACCCACCACAACATCTTGAATTTGAGGCGGCACCCCTTTGATAAATTTTTCAATGTTACGGGGCACGGTGTCCACCATGTGAGGTAGAAGCATACTCAACTCATGATGTCGGGTGGAATAAGCCAAATGATTCCCACCATCTTGTTTGAGATTCCAGAATTCCTCCTCCAGCTTTTGTAACTCGCTCCTTGGACAAAACTTTTGAATCATAACCTCTTGAACTCCTCCCAAGACAAGGCCAAAGCAGCCTCAGTTCCACGGTTTCTCTTCTCACTATTCCACCATGTAAGTGCTCGTAGTTGAAGAACACTTGTGGCATAGCGAACCTTGAACTCGTTGGGGCACTCGCTAACAATGAACGTATTCTACATACTTTCAAACCACTCGAGAGTCCAGTGGCTCCTTCTTTTCCACTAAAGCTGTGGGTTTGCACGAATTAAAGTTTTGAAGGTGCAAGTACGGTTGTTCCCTTGTTGATTGTTCTCATTTTGATTGTTGCTATTATCTCCATTAGCACCACTATTGTTCCCATTGTGTTGTTGTTGCTATTAGCCATTAGTGTGCTATTGAGTTCAGCCACCATAGTCGGGAGAACGGCAGCCATTTGTCATGCAATCATGGCAGCCAGCTTACGGTCGGACTTCCACGCTTTCCATGGTGACGAGACATGCTGGATATACAAAATGAGTTAGTTACAGGAGCGGGGATAACAGAGGATAGTAGTTTAACAAAGATAAGCTAAGAGTTTTAAGGTACACGGGATGTTTCCATTTGGTAACACATTACCATTTGAAAACGTTGACACGTCAAGGTGAATTGACCCATTTACCTTAGAAACTTGTGTATGTTGACCATAGTTTATCACTCATCCCAGAAATCCCCAGGTAAGCATAACTAGTCCCGTAGGATTTATGCGATATGCTTGCCTTAGCCCGAGGGCCTTTTGCCAGAAAACCAGGATACAGGTGTCTATGTGTCACACAATATTTCTTAGGTTCATAGAATCAAAACCTTGATGAGATTTATACAGATTAGACGTAACGTCTAAAGATCCAAGTCATAACATAAACATAAGATTCCACGTGTCGACGAGAATAAGATTAAGAGAGTCATATTCGGGGGGAGTCAAAGGGTCAAAGTTAAGTTTAGGGAGACAAATAACAATGCTTAGGCAATCCTATGCTAAGGCATCAATTGCACATAAGAGGCATAGCATTATGTAGCATGAAAAGTATATTAGTTACAAGAGAAATATAATTCTATAAGGTTCATGCATACTATAGCCTAGGTCACCATTTCTAATAACCTAGATCCCTATAGTTATGGGCTCTGATACCAATCTGTCACACCCCAACCTTGACGGCGGAAACGTCGAGGAGTGAGAGTTAAGATCGTTCATAGCCACATAACGCTATTAAAAATCCAAATATATTTTACACATAAGTTTCATTTGTCACATTACAAATATAAGTCTCAAATGATATATAAACGTAACATAAAATGTAACAATTCATCCTAATTTATTTATTAATCTAGGTCCATTCCTAGATGTGCAAGCTCAAGTGTAGATAATCAAACTTGGGCGGTTCCTGAAACATGTTAAAAATAAAAGAGGTCAACAATAATGTTGGTGAGCATTCCATAGTTTTAAATACATAGCATATATAAAAGATGGCAATTCAAGTCATAAGTTAGTGAAATAGGTGATTAGGGATGTTATGAACAATGCAACAATCAAACCTCGACAAAAGTTTTACAAGTCTCAACGTTAAAAGTATATACGATCAGCTAAGTGTACTCGATCAACCAAGCAGGCTTGTCTTACCCATAGATCTATGACTTCGCTGGGCTAGCAATAGTTAATGATTGTACATATAACGCCATAACATGGTAACCACAAAAGTTCAACTAACCACAACTTTACAAGATGAATTGCCATAGGTTTACAAGTCTCAAATAAGTTTACAAGTGCAATGATAATATGTTAACATGTTTCACCCCAAAGTGTGAAAATAAGCAAAAAGGGGTATGGAAATACTCACATGATCAAATAATATATAATTGATGATTAATCTGAAAAATAACAAGCAACGTTCAACGTAGACCTTCACAACGCACCTAAAACAAGTATATATATACAGGGTTACAATTTATTAATAGTTAAACGGGACTAGGGTTTCAAATTGGTATTTTGTGGGTTTTTTAAATGACGTTGATTAGAGAGATTATATATATGCTTAAGAGAAAAATGTCATGAATCCAATTTTTAAGGAAATTGAATCTTTTATAACAATTTGTGAAAGTTAATTATAAAATATATAAATTCTATAATTTTCGTATTTAAATCCTTAATTGTATGGTATTTTAAATAATAATTACATGATTTACCATATTATCTAAAGTCTATTCCTATAAAAATAACTTTGTTAAATTTTATTTTATAGAAATTGTTAAGGTGTTTAAAGTGATAAATTTGTAGAAAAATAGTAGGATAGCTTTAAAAATAACTTTGTGGGTTGTGGTTGTGGTTGTTTTGGAGAGGAATGTTGACAGGCTGAGTTAGCATTTTGGGGGTGAGTGTGGCTTTTGAGTGTTTGGCTAGCTCAGTCCTGCTCCCTGCTCCTGCTTCATTCAAAGCTTCTATTACTAATCCCTTAGTATATGCCTCAGACGAACAGATCTTGGAGGTTATGGCCAAGATGTTGTCCCTGGTCCATGATTTTATTTCGATCAATGATCTCCCAAGGTATTTGCTGATAAATCTGATCATGATCTCAAGTCTTTCTCTATCCATTGTGATGTAGCTGGCCCATCTTTGTTGAATCTCTTCGATCTCTAATCTTCTTATTTCAGAGTCCAGCTTTTCAGTATTGAAACCTTGCCTAAACAGCTGATCAATGATATTGTCCATTGATCTGCTGTGTTCAGCATCAGCCTCTTTAACCATTTCATTCAAGTTTTTCTCTTTTTCAGCACTTTTCTTTTTCTTATATGTGACATGAAAGTCCTTTTGACTTTCATGTATTTTCTCCTTTTTAGCTCCCTTCTCATTCTCATTCTCCTTCTCTTTCTCGGTCTCATACACACAGTCCTTCTCTATTTCCACTTCTTTGTCCTTCTCGTTCTCTTTCTCCTTCTCCATCCTTTTTCTTTTAGCTTTCACTGCTGGAATCTCCCCCTTTTTGGGTGCATTGGTTTTAAGGGTTTGATCAGCAGAAAGCGTTTGGCTCAGTACACCCTCCACCATAGGTTGTAAGACAGAAGAAAGTCTCTCATCAACAGTTTTAATGGCAAGTTCAGTTATCTGTGGTGTGATGAGAGATAGGGGATTTTGAGGGATAGCATCCATTTGCTCAGGGGGGTTTTGGTCCTGAGAAATGGTGCCAGAAACAGAGGCAGGTGACTGAGATTCTTTGAGTGGCTGTGTGTTTAAGTGACCTTCAGAGGAAGGTGCCATCTGTTGGGTTGATGTGGTGGCAGATGGTCTTTCTCCCTGAGAGAGTTGGTCAAGTAGGTTTTGCAGCCTACTGACTTCCTCCTCTAGGATTATGTTCTGGGCAAGAACATTATAAAAGAAGCCCAAGTCATCATCAGCAGATGCTGAATCACCTGACCTCCTGCTTGTAGCAGGATGTACATGCACTGGGTGTAGACCAGATGTAGCATGTGCCCCTTTGTCTTGGAACTGGGGACTTCCAGCCTCAGGACTTTGTCCTTCATCAGCTGTTGCCTCTGGTGAGGTCTTAGTTATGTTACCAACTTCAGTCTGATCATATGCTGATTAAGAAGAGGTGGCAGCCTCACCAGATGTTCTGATCTCCATATCCACACCAGGAGATAGAACATTTAAACCCCGGTGTTGTGGGTTGTCAGAAGCATGTGTATCCTCTTCCTCAATTGTTGTTGTTCTCCCCTTTGTTGGTGGTTGTAGGGGAGGAGGAGAGGCATGCAGCTGAGTCAGCACATTAGCAATTATAATGGTTGGACTTTGGGGGGCATTTGCATGGGGAGAGGGGATAGAAGCTGATTGCATCCGGGGAGAGGGATGCTCTTCAATGATAACCTCCACAAGTGAGAGAGGTCTCAGTAATGTGGTTTCCCCTGAAGTGGTTGCAACAGGATCCTTTTGAGAGGATACCTATGCGGCTATTGCTGGTTGAGTCTTTAACACTACTGGAGGGTTTGAACCAGTAGGTTTATCCTGTTTGGGTGGTACAGGAGCATCATCAGGGGACTCATCTCCCTGATTAGCTTGTTTGGGTTTGGATTTTGGCTTGGTGGGGACTTTGGATCTAGCAGTTGAAGCTGTGGGTTCCCTTTGCTTGGGTTTGAGCAAACGGGCAGCTTCTTTGAGAGATTGGTCGGAGTTATGCCTGGAGTATACCTCAGCTAGAACAGCTGGTGCAGGGACTCTAAGGCCAACAAGGCCATCAGTTTGTAATTCATTTAAAATTATGGCCATCAGAAACCTAGGATATAATAGCCATCTTTTTCCCACAGGTTTCTATGCCAGATCTTTGATTTCTAGAAACACAATTTGTGAAAAATTTAAAGGTTGGTGTTCTAGAATTGAATATAATACCTGTTGCCACTGGGAAGACAAATGATCCCATGAGGATGTCTTCGAGGCTAAGCAAACATTCACCATATGAAATATCAGTCGTTCAGCATCAGGGAAGTTCTTCTTCAGGATGGTAGCAGCTTGAAGATTTCCGTCGTACCCATTGTTGATGAAGGACATATCAGTTGTGCCCTTCGGATACTTAGTCACAACAGTAGCATCTTGTAAATTTAGCACTCGACGAATGCTATCAGGTGTAACCTCTACTTGTTTTTGGTTGACCAATGACCGAACAGAAACTTGGCCGGAAGGCACATCAGTGTGAACATAGGCATTGGACCAAAACTGACTTAGTGACTCTGGGTAGATGGTCGGTTTAAGAGCAGAGCAGTACTATACTGAGTATCACCATTAGGTCTATGGCGTGATCAAACTTTGTCCAGAAGGCCGATTTCGTGAGGTAGGCGACGCAATTATGTCTGGGTTTTAGACTCATGGTTGCCATTTTTGAGAGTATGAAGGTCAGAAGAACGACTAATGGAACGTTTGAGAAGAAGACAGGTATTTATAGGGTTGGGATATGAAAAGGCTGAAAGAAAACTACTGAGGTTTTGGTGTGGTCATCAGCTGTTTGAAACTACTGATGACGTGGTAGTAACCTTCAGAGGTTTAAAACGACTGACAGTGGTGGTGTTGTCAACAATGTGTTATAAAACAACTGAAGACTTGGTTTTGACCATCAGACGTTGAAACAGCTGAAGTCTTGGTGTTAACCATCAGTATTTATGAAACTACTGAAGGTCGTGGTTTTGACTTCATATGATGTAAACAACTAGGACTTGGTGTTTGTCATCAGTAGTTGTGAAACTACTGAAAACAGTGGTTTTGCCATCAGTTGTTGTAAACAACTGAAGACTTGGTATTAGTTATCAGTAGTTGTGAAACTACTGAAGACTGTGGTCTTGCTTCAGTTGTTTAGAAGCAGCAGTTGTAGAAACAACTGAAGAGAAATTACTCATCAGCTGTTTTCGTCAATTTTTAGCTTTTTAGCTGTTTCATACTGTCCTCAACACTTACTCATCAGACTTTTCATCTGCTTTTCAGGTGTTTCATAGGACGTCAGTACTTATCTGTTTTTACTGATTTCAGTAGTTGTAACTACATCAGTAGTTGTAACTACATCAGTAGTTGTAACTACATCAGTAGTTGTAACTACATCAGTAGTTTAGAACAGATAAAGTACTTCAGTACTTGTGAGGCATTTAGCCTTCAGTAGTTATAAAAACTACTGAGGGTAAAAGAACTCATCAGTACTTATATGTGACATGGTGACCAATGATCATCAGTACTTATTACTGAGATCATCAGTAGTTGTCACTTATTCTAGCTGCAGCATACCAAGCCTTAACACCAGGTTGTGGAAAGTTGAACTATCCAAAGGCTTAGTAAAAATGTCTGCAAGCTCATCAGCACTAGGCACAAACATAGGATTAATTAGACCCTTTTCAAAACAATCTCTTATAAAATGATGTCTAATTTCTATATGTTTGGTCCTAGAGTGCTGGACTGGATTTTTGACAATGCAAAGAGCTGAAGCACTATCCATTAATAACGGAGTCTTAGTCTCTGTAATGCCATAATCCAAAAGTTGATTCTGAAGCCAGAGTACTTAGGATGTACAACTTGCAGCAGCAATGTACTCGGCTTCAGCAGTGGATGTAGCAACAGATGTTTGTTTCTTACTCTGCCAAGAAATCAAACAGTTGCCTAGGAATTGACATCCACCAGAAGTTGATTTCCTGGTTAACTTACACCCTGCCTAGTCACTATCAGAGAAAGCAACTAATTTGCAAGAGTGCCCAGTGGAATACCATAAACCTAGAGATTGTGTACCTTGCAAATATCTAAAGATCCTCTTGACTGCAATCAGATGAGACTCTTTAGGTGCAGCCTGAAATCTAGCACAAACACATGTAGCAAACATAATATCTGGTCTAGAAGCTGTTAAATACATCAAGGACCCAATCATACATCTGTAAAGCGTTTCATCAACAGCTTTACCTTTCTGATCAACATCCAATTGTGTGGTGTTACACATGGGAGTAGAACAAGGCTTACAGTTTTGTAAATCAAACTTATTTAAAAGATCTTTTGTATATTTAGACTGATGAATTAAAATTCCATCAGCTTTTTGTTTGATTATCAAGCCTAGAAAGAACTGTAATTCTCCCATTGCACTCATTTCAAACTTCCTTTGCATCAATTTTGTAAAATCATCACACAACTGGGGATCAGAGGATGAGTACTGCTACTGAAGCTACAGGAGCATCAGGTTTAGAGGACACAGGCATTGGTCACTAAACCTGAAGAGGTGAGTACTGCTATCATCATCATCATCAGCACCAGCAGTACCACCGGTGGTGAACTGTTGACAGGAGCAACAGCAGGAGTTTGATAAGGAACATATTGCAGTATGTCCAAATCAAATAGCTCCACAGGCTTTGTGGAATCTTGTCCTTTGGAGATTCATTAAACTTAACATGTAGAGTCTCTTCAACCATCTTTGTTCTACAGTTGAAGACTCTGTATGCTTTGCAAGTTGATGAATAACCAACAAAGTACCCTGCATCCACCTTAGGATCAAATTTTTGGAGTTGATCCCGTGTGTTGAGAATGAAACAAGGACACCTAAAAGCTTTGAAGAATGAATTAGAGGGGCCAAATGATGAAGAACTTCATATGAAGTCTTCATCAACCTCTGATTTACTAGAACTCTATTCTGTACATAGCAAGTTGTATTGACAGCTTCAGCCCAAAAAGTCATTGGCAGTCCAGAATCAGCCAACATGGACCTTGCAGCTTCAATAAGGGTCCTGTTCTTTCTCTCCACTACTCCATTTTGTTCAGGAGTTCTTGGAATGCTAAACTGCCTCTTGATTCCCTTTGAGAGGTAGAACTCATCAAGTGTATTGTTTCTGAATTCTGTTCCATTATCACTTCTAATACACTTGACTGAGAGGGAATACTGCTTCTCAACATACAACACAAAGTTGATAATCTTCTGAGCTGCCTCATCCTTTGAATGCAAGAAGAAAGTCCATACAAATCTGGAGTAATCATCCACAATTACCAGACGATATTTCTTCTTAGCCATACTCATCACTCTCACAGGACCAAAGAGATCCATGTGAAGAAGCTGTAAGCAGGCAGTAGACTTAGGTTCTTCTATGGAGGGAAATGAAGCTTTGTGCTGTTTTCCTTTTAAACAAGCAGTGCATTTATCTTCATGTTTGAACTCCTTCATAGGCAGTCCCCTTACTAAACCATGGTTTATCAGCTGATTTATGTTTTTGAGATTAACATGACCCAACCTTCTATGCCATAGAGTAGATTCTTGAGGGGAAGCCTTGGAAAATAGGCAAGGATGGCCTTTGAGATCTATTTTCTTGGAAATATCTAAGGCATACACTCTTCCTGTCCTGTTGGCCTTCAGGAGAGTGTATTCATCCAACACCTTATCAATCAAACTTAGAACTTTGGATGACAGAATCCGACAGTTCTGACTAGTGAAAAGAGCAACATGGCCTTTGTCACACATTTTACTGACACTCAAGAGGTTGTACTTGAGATTTTCCACATGGTTAACATCATCAAACTTTATTTCCCCATTGGAAACAAAGCCTTTGCCGATGATGTAATCCTTTGCATCATTGCCAAATGACATAAACCCCTTCCTTCCTTGAGAGTAGTCATTAAGAAGTGATCTGTTTCCTGTCATATGCATGGATCCTCCACTGTCTACATACCAGATGCCTCTGTGGCATGTTGAAGAACCCTGCAAAACACAACAAATTAGTTAGATTTTGAGACCCAAACCTTTTTGGTTTTGGGCCTATTCTCATCAACAGATGGTAAACTAACAGGTTTGTTGGAAACAACAGCCTGAGAGGAAGAAGATGGTGAAGAAGAGGAATCCTTTGGCTTGGACCTTCTTTTCTGTGGTTTCAACATAGAAACATCTAATTGGTTAACTCTTCCCAATAGATGTTGAACCATCATAACCAGCTGAGTCTGATTTTGTGATAAAGCTTTCAGCTCTTCAGACACATTGTCATTGGAGTTTGATAAGTTCCTATGTTGCACCTTCTTCTTTTCTGCAATCTCAGCTGTTACCTGTTTAGCCCCTTCCTTTTTGGATTTCTTTTTGGACTTAAGGGTTACAGGATTTGATGTTGCTGGTACAAATGTGGCTTCAAAGTCAGTTTTCATTTTAACCATTTTCTCTTTAGTTTCCTCTTTATGTTTGAGTGTGGATCCTCTTTTGTACCAACAATCATCTGTAAGATGATTGAACAAACCACATATTACACATGGTTTCTTTTTCATCTTATGTTGATCATCAACTAAAGAGAATGAAACTACTGAAGACTTGTTCTTCAGCACTTTGGAAGCACTATTTGCTTTCTTGACTTCCTCTTTTGTAGTCTTCAAACCCTTTCTACTGACAGTTTTCTTCTCTTCAGTGCTGACAGTAGTTGGAGTTTGAACTTCAGGTGTTAAATCTTGCTCTCCAGTCCTTTCAGGACTTCCAGAAATAACTCCTGAGTTGATCAACTCTTTGATCATGTGAGTGTCAGTATTTGAACCATCAAGATCAGCTGATAGGTTCAACGAGGGAATAATACTAACTTCAACTTCTGATGGTGCTCTATCAGAAAGTGAATCACATGAGGAGGTGGATTGGTTATTGCTTTCTCCATCATATTTCACTTCTGCTCTTGAAGCAAAATCTGTAGGAGGAGCAGTGTGATTATAACCAATGCCAAACTTCACATTGGAAGCTGATTGCTTACTAAGAAGCATTTCAAAACCTTTGCATGATTGTACCCATCGATCACACTCTACTTGGGTGACTGCAAGAGTTTCTTTGAGGTCTTTGTACTTTTCTAAAGTACCTCTTCCCTAGCCTTATCATCAGTGATTGGCATTTAAGTTTATAAATCTCATCATTTTTCTCTTTAAGCATAGACTCAAACTCAGCTTTTCTTTTGGAAATGATCTTTTCTAGCTCTATGTTCTTATTAATTAAAGCTACATTTGCTTCTCTAATAGAGGCAAATGCTTCTATGCATGTTTCAGAACATAATTTGGCCTTAGCCTCAGAGGATACCTGTGATACGTGTGATGAAGAGGCATTTGAGGATGATCCATCTGCACACTCCAGAGCCATAAGTGCCAGATTCCCAAAAGGACTGTCTCCACCATGTTGACCAGCACATGTGAGCAGTTGTTCATGACCAGACATGTCATCTGGTAAACTGCTCCAGTCAACAACTCCAGGGGTGAAGAAGCTGTGTTGTTGAGGTTGAGGAGGTTGATGAGATTGAAATGGTTGAGGCTCAGGAAGAGCATGTGGTTGTTGAGCAATGGGTGCTTGAACCTGACTAGTTTGTGGCATGTAATAACAAGGGTAAGGATATGGTGTCACACCCCCGCTAAGAGCGGAAACACAGGGGCGTAACGAGACGGGAATCGTCATAACACATGGTAAGCGATAGAGATGCATTAATAATAATGATGACATGCGTGTCATGACGACACCAGACAACAAGGGGACTTGTGTCGTGTTTAGTCAGTATTCACGACAACATAGCCATAAGCATAAACATGATAAACGATTCACATGATCACATAAAGATGAAATTGTAATGTAAATTCCCACAACCCGGGAACAAGTTTCAAAAGATTGTAATTGTTTACACAGTTTAACATTGTTCAAAGTAATTGTTTGTCAAACATGTTTAGTCCAAAAATGCATCCTAGGGTCTCCACTAAGGCAGCACACCTAGAACCTCAGCTAGCATGATCACCTGAAAAGATATGCTCAAAATGGTCAACATAATTGTTGGTGAGCTCGCAAGTTTAAGTAATAAAAGTGTAAGTGATGCTGTATAAAGTAAATGATATGGAATACCGTGAATACAGTTATATACACAAGTAAAATCACATGACATGAGCTTTGCAACCAAACCTAGCGACGTACACAAAGAAATTGTCAGCATATATTCACCCAAGGCCCGTACCTGGCTATTGTTGGTACTAACTAGTATACCAACACGAGGGTGGGGGTGTCAACCAGTAGTACTACCAATACCTAACCGTCGGTTCCCACACTGGAATCAAATAGTTGCAAAGATAGAACCACACAGCAGACCCAAGCATGTATCAGATAAGTACTTGCAACACAGTATCACGTTGATTCCTTGTATGAAAATTGTATGTATGTTGTACAGCATAGAAAACGGGCGAGCATACTTTTCCCCCATGTTTGTAAATGTTTGTAAAATAGTATAAGCATAAAAAGGGGCCACGTAACTCACATGTTAAGTGGTAAGTATGAAAGGTCGAGATTCCAACAGTTGGATGCAATGATCGGTCAAACACCTATTGACAGTTATTGTTAAGCATTAATGACATGAAGAAAGCGTATAGTAATGTTTGGTCGGTTCGGGTTGTATCGGTTCGGTCGTGGGTAGCACACACACAAGCGGACACACGCATCATCAGACACACGACGGGACCGGACGCTCGACCCACGTTCCATTCGTACGAATCAACCTTCAATCGTGCGAATTAGCTACTTTCGTGCGATTGAACCTTCATTCGTGCGATTGGACTCAGTCGCACCACACACACACACATTCGCACGACCCAACCTCCATTCGTACGAACCAACCTTCAATCGTGCGAATTAGCTACTTTCGTGCAATTGAACCTTCATTCGTGCGATTGGACTCCAGTCGTGCGAAACACGCACAATCGCATACACTCAGTCGGTCACCTGACTCAATCGCACACAATCATTCATACGCATGACTCAATCGTATACACTCATTCGCACGCATGACTCAATCGCATACAACCACCCAGTCGCACGACATGTCTAGTCGCACACCTCAGTCGCACGATTGACTCAAACGCACGATTCAGTCGCACGACTCACTCAGTCGCACGGCTCAATCGCATGATAGACCCAGTCGCCTGAACTGCAGAATCGCGACTGTGGTCGGGCTGAGCAGCCCCCGAGCTGCTCTAACGCGAGTTTTACACCACAAGGACTTCCAGAAACACTCAACAAACATACACAAACACGAAACACAAGTAGAAAGACCTCACACGCACCCACTCGACCTCATGTGCTCGGATGAACCCGAGCACCCGAAACCCTAGTTTGGACAGCCGTGAAAAAGCAAGAAAAGAGACAACCAAAGTCGTATACCTGCTAGAAATGAGTAGATGAGGCTGTAGATGAAGACTAGACGACGAAAACGAGACCACACGGGTAGAATTTGGTGCTAGAATGAAGAAGATGTGTGTGTAGAGAGTGAAGAGGTGAAGAAGATGAAGAAGGTGTAGTAAAGAGGTTTAGGGCTGGAAATAGGGTATTATATACCCAGCCCAAGTTTGCAAAATTACAAGTTTAGTCCCTGCACTTAGCCCCCGAGTTTCCCAAATTTGTTTCGGTTGAAAAACGACTTTGTTAGGGTAATTGTATTAGTTATAAAAATGTATTTAATGATATTTTTAACTAAAAAAAGTTTTATTAGTGACGTTAATTTTATATAAAAATGATTTATTTGACGGTTTCGAAGATGAAAGTTTAAAAAGTTTTTAAGGTTGACATATGATTACAACGGATACACAAGCACAACGATGGTAAGGCACACATGATATCCACATAAAGAGTTAATAAAGATGAGGAATGATCGATCAAGGAATAGTTAATGGAAAGTCCCGTTAGTTGACGGACCTTGAGGCGACGGATGTCACAGTATCCCCCAGTTGAGAGAATTTCGTCCCGAAATTCAGCTGGAGTAGTTCCAAAAGTGTCATCCTCGAAAAGATGTGGATATTTGAGTTTCATCTGATCTTCTCGTTCCCATGTAAACTCTGGCCCTCGTTTTGAATTCCATCTCACGCGAACAATAGGTATTCTACTGCGCTTCAACTGTTTGACCTTACGATCCATGACTTCAATGGGTTCCTCAATAAAATGAAGCTTGTCGTCGATTTTGATATCGTCAATGGATATGCAAAGTGATTCGTCAGCCAAACACTTCTTGAGGTTCGATACATGGAAGGTATCATGCACACCATTGAGTTCTTGTGGTAACCTTAATCGGTAAGCCACTGGACCAATTCTTTCTGTAATCTCGAATGGTCTAACGTATCTTGGGGCTAACTTCCTTTCTTTCCAAATCGAACAACTCCTTTCCAAGGAGAGACTTTGAGTAACACTCGGTCCCCAACGTTGAATTCTAGAGGCTTTCGACGATTGTCGGCGTAGCTCTTTTGGCGATCTCTAGCGGCTTTTAGCCTGTCTTTGATTTGGAAGATCTTGTCGGTTGTTTCTTGAATGATCTCTGGGCCTGTTAACTGACTTTCACCAATCTCGGCCCAACAAACGGGTGATCTACACTTCCTTCCGTACAGCGCTTCGAACGGAGCACACCCAATGCTGGTGTGGTAGCTGTTATTGTAAGAGAACTCAATCAATGGCAAATGAGTATCCCAACTACCACCAAATTCGATTACACACGCTCTCAGCATGTCTTCTAGCGTTTGTATGGTTCGTTCACTTTGGCCATCTGTTTGAGGGTGATAGGCGGTACTCATGTCTAATCGAGTGCCCATTGCTTTCTGTAGTGTTTGCCAAAATCGTGAAGTGAATCGGCCGTCACGGTCAGAGATGATTGACACCGGCACTCCGTGTCTTGTCACAACCACTTTAATGTACAATCTCGCCAACTTGTCCATTTTGTAGTCTTCTCGGATTGGCAAGAAGTGTGCTGATTTCGTCATTCGATTCACTACAACCCACAAGACGAGGGCATTGTGGGCGAAAATGGCCAGGTTCCCCATAGTTGTAGCAAACACGGTTTGTGACCACAACGGCATTGTTAGGTGCACGGTGGCAAGTCGCCACCAAATGACCATATTTACCGCATAAGGTGCAAATGCGGCATGGTTGATTCCCCGGATGATGATACCTACACGTGTTGCACATCGGTTGAGGACCAACATAAGCCCTAGCCCCAGGCACTTGTGCCACAGGTGTAGCCGCAGGTACACGTTGTCTTTGGGGTTGTTTGGGTGCAGCCACGGCATAGTTACGCGCCGGTGTGAACTTGCGCTTCTTGTTGTTGTTGTGGCTGTTAGACGGTTCAGCCTTGGTCTCCTTAACCGCCTCGGTAGCCGTCTTCTCCACCTTCTTTGCACCCTTCACAGACATGGTGCCCGCTCTTATATGGTTCTCGGTGAGTTGAGCGGTGATTGTAATGGCTTCTTTCAAGGTTGTGGGTCGGCTACCCACCACAGCATCTTGAATTTGGGGTGGTACCCCCTTAATGAACTTCTCGATGTTGCGGGGAACAGTGTCGACCATATGGGGCAGCAGTATACTCAACTCATGATGCCTAGTTGAGTAGGCCAAATGATCACCATCATTTTGTTTCAAATTCCAAAACTCTTCTTGTAACTTTTGCAATTCACTTCTTGGGCAGAACTTCGCGATGGCGATGTTCTTGAACTCTTCCCATGTAAGTGCTAGAATAGCATCGGGTCCACGATTCCTCTTCTCGCTATTCCACCAGGTAAGAGCCCTTTGTTGGAACATACTAGTGGCATAACGAACCTTGAGTGCATCGGGACACTCACAATTGATAAAGGTATTCTCCATGCCTTCAAACCACTCAAGAAGACCAGTGGCTCCTTCCTTGCCACTAAAGCTAGTGGGCTTGCAAGAGCTGAAGTGTTTGAAGGTGCAAGTTTGATTATTCCCATGTTGATTGTTTCCGTTTTGATTGTTGCTGTTCTCTCCATGACCATTTCCATTATTGCTAGCGTTGGTCATTAAGGTGCTATTAAGTTCAGCAACCATGGTCGGAATGACAGCAGCCATTTGTCGAGCAATCATGGCGGCTAACTTACGATCGGAACTTCCACGCTTTCCATGATGACGAGACATGCTGGAATATACAAATGAGTTAGATATGAGAATTGGAATAACAAGGATTAATGTTCAACAAGGATAAGGCAAAAATTTGTAAGGCACATGGAATGGTTCCATTTGGTAACGCATTACCATTTGGAAACGTTGACACGTCAAGGTAAGTTGACCCATTCGCCTTAGAAATTTGTGTATGTTGACCATGGTTTATCACTCATCCCAGAAATCCACAGGTAAGCATAAATAGTCCCGTAGGATTTATGCGATATGCTTGCCTTAGCCCGAGGGCCTTTTGCCAGGAAGTCTAGAATACAGGTGTCCATATGTCACACAAATTTCTTAGGTTCATGAAATCAAAACCATGATGAGATTTACATAGATTAGACATAAGTCTAAAGATTCAATTCTTAAGCATAAGTATACAATTCCACGTGTTGACGAGAATAAGATTAAGAAGTTTCATTTGTCGGGGAGAGTCAATGAGTCAAAGTTAAGTTTAGGGAGACAAGTACAAAGTTTAGGCAATTACAAGGCAACCTATGCTAAGGCATCAATTGCACATAAAGTATAGCATTATGTAGCATGTAACATATATATATATTTCCAAGAATATAAATATTATCCTATGATTAAAAATATATATAACAGATGATTAAAAAGAAAAAGGGGCAAGAAAACTCACATGGTCAAATAAATCTATAACAGATGATTAAAAAGAAATAGCAATCGTCGTTCCAACGTAAAGTCTTCACAATACACCTAATTATATAGATATTACAAGATTTAAACTTAAACATAATGGGTTAACTAATTAATGAGTACTAGGGTTAAGTGGAGTTTGAGGTTTGTTAAATAATTATATTTAACAAATGAAAATCATTTATATTTTCTAAAAATATATATTTATGTTTTATACTAATTATGTGAAAAAGAAATAATTATAACATTTTGAAAGTTTCATAAAATTTGAATAGATTTTTATAGCAAAAAGAATTAAGTACTATTAAACGATATTAAATTAAAAGAAACATTTTGAAACAATAATAATTTTTAGTTATTATTTGTAATCCATTTTATTATTCATGAAAAAAAATAATAATAATTACTTAGACTAAAAGAGAAATACAGAAAATATATGGTGGCTTTTTGAAAATATTTAAAGTTTATAAAATAATTTATATATATATTAAAACGTTTTTATAATTTAATTAAGGGTTAAAACCCTTTAAAAAAAAACATGATGGTGCCCGGTTCGAACCCGGGACCTCATGTGTGTGAATGAAGTAACTTAACCAGTGAACCAGGCTCTCAGCCGCGGTATGTATTGATTTTTAATTCTTTAAATATGAAACCTAAACAAAACCCCCAAATCCTTAAGAACCCTAGAACACAATCGATCAAATTGATCGTCAATTCGAGGTTGTTGATCAAATTAACCATGGGGCTTTTGTTCCCCTTGCTTAATCGATCACAACCATGTATCAAACTTACTTTGTTTCGATTGATTTAACGATTTGAAACTTGATTTCACTTCAATGAACACTCGATGAACAAGGCTTGATTTTTGTTTGATGGAGTATGTATTTCACAAATTGTGTGCACAGAGAGTTGGAAGGAATCGAGTGAAACCTTTCCCCTCTGTTAAATGGATTCAATTTAATTGATTTAGTCCCGAACACTCTTCATCTTTGGTTCGTTAGCTTCGGTTACAATTTGATAATTTATTGTTTGTTAAGCTCGAATTGAATTACCCATTTAGTTTAGTAGTGATTGCGCGAACGTTTCCCATCGTTTGATTTGATTAATTATCATTTTGAGTACGTTGAACGGTTATGAACCGATTGAGGTGCGCCTTTCGGTTTGAGCCTCTCCATTCCAAGCCTTAACGCTCAATTAAGTCATGGGTTTGAGTCCAAAGTATTTTTCCGAGTCTTTTGGCACCAATTTGAAGCGAAATCGAGCTAAAACCAATGAAATCGAGTTAACCGGCGCCGCGCCGGAGTTGTGCCGGCCGGCGGCCGGAAAAACGTGAGAGAGAGAAGGGGAGATTGAATTCAATTAATTTACACCAATGGTCTCTATGGTTTATGTTTTCATTATTTTATGCACAAAGTTTCTATTTCAAGTTTCTAAAATCACAAATTAACCTTCAAACTTAATTTAAGTTTATGTTTTAAATATGGTTAAGTTTAATAACCCTTATAAATTATAAATAACCATATTAAAAGTAATCTTATTATTACTAATACTATTATTCATTATTATTACTTATTATTATTGTTACTTTTATTAATATTAACATTATTATTATTATTTATACTTAACATTCCATAAAAACTCAATGACAATAAAGAATAAGCACAAACAACACGCAAGTTTCAAAATTGACAAAAATAATCCTTGTAAGAGTAAACGAAGTTAACTTTTAGTTAACAAAAATACGAGATGTTACAGCTTCATCCATGACCAAGGCGCGTACACCTCCCCACTTGGGTACCCATATACGGTCCACGAAGTACTGCACACCATCGTCCTTGCACATCAGTTGTTTATCCAACCCTCGAAATTCTTCTCCCACAAGGTTTTCTTCTTTCAACGCTTCACTTTGTGCAATTTGGATCTGGGCTTTCAAATTTGTTTGAATGGTCAATCCCAAAGCTCGAGCACGTAGTGGTTTCACGCGTTCTTTGCGGCTTAGAGCATCAGCCACCACATTAGCTTTCCCCGGATGATACCGGATTTCACAATCATCACTAAGAAGCTCTACCCAACGTTGTTGTCGCATATGAATGGAAAGTCCCGTTAGTTGACGGTTTCGAAGATGAAGTTTTAAAAGTTTTTAAGGTTGACATATGATTACAACGGATACACAAGCACAACGATGGTAAGGCACACATGATATCCACATAAAGAGTTAATAAAGATGAGGAATGATCGATCAAGGAATAGTTAATGGAAAGTCCCGTTAGTTGACGGACCTTGAGGCAACAGATGTCATATATGGCATTGGACCCTGAGGAACAAAATATGCAGGAGATTGTGGTTGAGAATGATGACCAGAATTGACAGGATGTTGCCCTCTGTGTTGTTGACTATTGCCAGGGAAAGTCACAAAGGGTGCAGAAGAATTAGATCCAGATGATCTACATTCTCTAGCAAAGTGTCCAAGCCTGTGGCATTTGTGACACCTCAACTTACTCTTGTCAAAACCAACTTTGGTTTTGCCAGAGAGTCCTGGGAACTTTCTTCCAGTTCTTTTGTAGAACTTCTGAGAATTGATATTTATCAAGGCCATTTGGCTCAAAATATCCATCTCTTCTAAGTCATCATCAACAATCCCCTTGAGATCATCCATGATGAAGCATAGATTGTCATTATTACACCCAGTAAACTGACTATCAACACTCATAAATGCAGAATCAAAAGTGTTTGAAGAGAAATCAATATGCTCATCATACTGGCATTCAGATGAAGCATATTCTGACTCATGACCAACCAAGGCAGTGTTGCCTGGTACAAAGTCTTCAGTGAGCTTACCAGATGAAGCCAGTTTCCTTTTCTGCTCTATCTCTCTTTCGAATGTAAGCAGTTTCCCATGAAGTTGGGTGAGAGATAGACTATCCAGATTTGCACTGGAGCGTAGGACAATTGTATATGTGTCCCATCTCTGAGGCACTGATCTGAGGAATCTGTGGTTCATTTGGCTTTTGGTATATTCATGTTTAACCATTTTCAACTCAGAGATTAAACATGAAAACCGCTCAAACTGCTGAGTCAGAGTCTCACCCTTTCTATGAGCAAAAGTCTCATACTGTTGGGCGAGGATTCCCTGTTGTTTGCTAAGACCTCATCAGTGCCACCAAATTGTTCTTTCAGTGCATTCCAAAGGTCATGAGCAGCTTCATGATGCATAAGCCCGGAATAGATTTCATTAGGCAGTGCCATGGCTAGAATTCCATGGGCTTTAGCATCAATCTCAAACAACTTCTTGTCCTCATCAGAGTATTGTTCCTTCTTCTTCGGAATCAACTGATTTGTTTCCGGATGATTCACCATTGGCTTATGTGGTCCATGTACCATGGATGTCCAACAACTTGAACTATTGACAGATAGGTGATGGAGCATTCTTCGTTGCCAAATGTTATACTCATTCCTAACCAGCATCGGAGGCTTGGTTGAGGAACCAATATTGTGTGGATCATTAGAAGGTGTAGTCATTTTCGAAAATTCAGACAAATTCAAGATAAGCAAAACAAATTTAGCTCAAAACCACTAAGAACCTCAATTAAAATAGCCAAAAGCGACAGAACTTCAATCTCTATAACAGATTCGTGCGAATTTGCTAGTTCGATCAAACTTAGAGCAAATGAGCAGTTTCAATGATCAATTGTTAGATTGATCAATGATTAACCTGCTCTGATACCATTTGATAGGATCTCAGCATCTAGTTTGATCGATTCGAATGATTTCAGCAGCGGAATAGAGTACCAACTAGCACAATTCGAGCAAGAATACCAAAGATATTGTAATGAACAGAATTAGTTATAGAGAGAGAAAGTTTCTGCAAAAAAATATTTCATTCAATCACATGCTTTCGTGGTGGCAAAATGTCACACTTACAATCAGGTCAATCATCCCTTATATAGGAATGTCGTGGTGGAACATTCCTTATATAGGAGATGTGACGTCTGCTGATGTCACTCGATAATGACATCTAACAGAATTATTTAAACAACTGAAACACAACTACTGAAGATGTCAAAACAGCTGACATCTTCTTACAAAAATACTAAGTGTTATCAATTACTACAACTACTGAAAAGAAACTACTGAAACTACAACGACTGAAGAACAAGCTCTTCAGTCGTTTTACAAAACTACTGAAAGTAAAAACATAAAACTACTGATATCACAACTACTGAAGAAGTACTCTTCAGCTGTTGTGACAAACTACTGAAGGTTCAGCACTTGGTCTTCAGACTTGAACTTCAGACGTTTCATCAGCCGATGACTTCAGTAGATGTCATCAGCTGATGTCTTCAGTCTTTGTCTTCAGACTTTGTACATCAGTTGTTGATCTTCAGCACTTGTGGACTCTTCAGCTGTTGAACTTCAGTACTTTGGTCTTCAGCTTCAGCACTTGTGTTCTTCAGCTGTTGAGCTTCAGCACTTTAGTCTTCAGCTGTTGAAGTCTTTAGTACTTGATCTTCAGCTGTTGAAGTCTTTAGCACCTGTCGAACTGCTGATGAAGCCTTCAGCAGTTGTTATGATATCATGTGAGACTTAGAGGTTTTCTGATCTTGGCTCATTGGTTCTTTTGGTCCAATAGAAGACTTTGTCCTTAAACCTTTGAAAGACTTCAGTTTAAGCTTCAAAAGATATTGTTTTGGCTTTGGTAGATGTCACACTTAGAATAGTTTTTAAGGCAGAGTGTGAAACTTCTGAAGCATTCTACTTAGCACTTTTGTGCATGCATGCATGATATACTTTTAGATTTAATTGAATGTTTTGGATGTATCAGCCTTATACAGAACCTTACAACGAGTATATTTATCTGACGATGGAGGGTACTTATTATTAAAAGTATGCCAGTGAATCAAGTCCAAAAGGATCAGGTTATTTAACTAGGATGTTATCCTTGACATTAAAGGAGATCTATGAACACTAAGGCCTATCATATTGCAATCTAAAGTGGAGTTGACTATGAAATTAACTGAGGATCTAATCCTTGCCAAGGGAAACCAGGTCTCTGATGGTGTGTTTAAATAGGGTAAAGAAAGTGGAAGAATAGAAAATTTCTCTAGGAAGATGTAATGATAGGAAGCTCCTAAATAGGCGATGGAGATTTGGAGGTTTCTTAGTTTAGCTGGATACTATATGATGTTTATCCAGGATTTCTCCAAGAATGTAACACCACTTACTACTTTAACCCAGAAAAGTGTGAAGTTTAGCTAGGGTCACAAGCAAGAGGAAGCATTTGAAGTGCTTAAGCGTAAGCTAAGTAATGCACTAATTCTCGCTCAACTAGAGGGGAATGATGATTTTGTGAGTTATTATAATGCCTTAATAAATGAATTACGGCGCATGTTGATGCAAAGAAACCATGTGATTACGTATGCATCTTAAAACTTGAACAAACATGAATGAAATTACACTATACACAACATAGAGTTAGGTACAATTATGTTTGTGTTAAAGACCTAGTGACATTACTTATATGGAAATAAGTTTGACATGTATTTAGATCATAATCATGAAACACAAATTCATGCAAAAGGAGATCAATTTGCAATAAAGGTGATGATGGAAGTGTTGGCTGATTATGACTTTGAGCTTTAGTACTCTCTGGGTAAGGCAAACATGGTTGCCTACCTTAAGCCAAAAGGAACAAACAAAGTCATTTTATGTACGTGCTATGCATATTGATGTCCGGGTGAGCTTAACGGATGAACTAAAGAAAGCCCAATCAGAAGCCTTATTGTAGGGAAACGTAAGGAAAGAGGAAATGATTGGAACAATGAAACCATTAATTATAGGAGGTGATGAGTTATTTATTATGGGCACTCAGGTTTGGGTACCTAACTATGGATTTCTATGAAGATTGATATCAGAAGAGGCACATAATTCTAAGTATCTAACGCTTCCTGGAACAAATAAGATGTATTATACGATAAAGGATTATTACTGGTGCATGGAATGAAAAGGATATTACGACCTTTGTGGAAAGGTGTGTAACTTGCTTGCAAGTAAAGGCTAAACACCAGATTCCTTTTGAGATGCTACCGCCTTTGGATATTCCCATGTGGAAGCAGGAAAAGATCATAATGGATTTTGTGGTAAATTTACATATGACACAAAAGGGAAAAGATGCAATATGGGTTATTGTAGATTGGTTGACAAAGTCTGCAAACTTCATACCTATCAAGGAAACTAATGAAATAGAAAGGTAAGCCTAGTTATACATTGATGAAATAGTTTCTAGGCATGAATTGCCAATGTCGATAGTGTCTGATCGTGATGCTAGGTTCACGTCTCACTTCTGGCAAACTTTTTAAAGCGCAATAGGGACTAAATTAGAAACGAGTAATACTTATCATCCCCAAACAGATGGCCAAAGCGAGAAAATAATTAAAACCTAGAGGATATGCTACAAGCATGTCTAATTGAATTCGATGGTAATTAAGACTATCATCTCCTCTTAATATAGTTCTCGTATAACAATAACTACCATATAAGTATGAAACCCGTGCCTTTTGAAGCATTATATGGACAAAAATGTCAGATGCCACTTTGTTGGTTCGAAGATGGTGAGGGAAAACTAACGGGTCCTGAATTGATTTTGGATACCATTGATAAGGTGAAGAACATAAATGAAAATTTGAAAGCAGCTAAGATTGTTAGATGAGTTCTGCCAATAAGAGGCAGAAACCATAAGAATTTACGATTAGGGACAAAGTAATGTTAAAGGGGTCGTCATGGCGGGGCACCAGATGTTTTGGAAAATAAGAGAAGCCGAGTACCTAGAATATTGGACCTTTTGAAGTCATGGAATGAACTAGCATGGTAGCCTACAAGTTAGAATTATGTAAAAGTGCCAACCGAGATCATAGAGGGACAAGAAAATAGGTTGACAAAGAAACGAATTCTAATCGTTAATGTGAAGTGGAACTATATGCATGGTCTAGAGTTTACATGGGAACTAAAGGAAACATGAGAAAGAAATACCCTATGCTATTTACAAACTAAGGTGATTTAGGGACAACATTCCTCTAAGGGGAAAGGATGTGACCCCTTGGCCCAATGAAAGAGTTATCATGTGAAGAAACAAGTTGGCAACACAAATGTTATAATGTATATTAAAAAACCCCAATGGAGTTGGAATTTCTAGACCTCAACGGTCTGTGAGGAATATTCCTTTTCAAGATGCCAGTATTTAATTTGAAAGATAAGAATATGCCATTTTATGTCGGTGGCAGACTACCGAGCAGGGCTAGCGGTCCGCGGTGAAGCCAGTCGGGCAGATTGGGTATAAAGACCCCAAAAACCTATTTTTTGACATATTTACCCTCTCCACACTTGTTCTACTCACTCCTAACCCAACAATCTCTTTCTCTACCATTTTTTCTCATCGGAAGGCTGAGTTAGATGATATAAGCTTGTGGGTGTGTTCTTGAACGTCGACAAGGTTTCAAACTAACATTTGGAGGCTGGTTTTCATTGGTAGGCCTCATTCTATCATTAATATAAGTTATGGATGGAAATGAACCTATGTATGACATATCATTCATATAAACAAGGATGTCAGTCTTACCTACCAACTAAAGATATTTTTTTATTAGTATAACTTAAAATTTTATGTAGGCCTCATTAAAACTACATCTTAAAATTTTTTATGTATGCCGTATTAAAACTACATCTTAATATGAAATACCATTCATATAAACAAGGATGTCAGTCTTTGGATGCCAAGCAGCTCTATTCCCATGTTATCCTCAACGATCTACCAACTAAAGCATAAAAAGTCAGCATTTCTAAGTAAGTTCTAATTTTTCAATATATAGAAAATATATTGTTCTTTCTGTAATGAATGTCACACACCCCAACCTTCACGGCGGAAACGTCGAGATGTGAGGGTTAAGATTGTTCACAGCCACATAACGCTATATTAAAATGTAATATTATTGTCATAAGTCTTGAAATGAAATACAATCATAAGTCTCAAACAAGTAATAAGTTCAAACATAACATAACATAATGTAAACTTTTTTATTTCATTAACTAGGTCCAAGTCCTAGATTATAGCATGCTTCAAAAGGATCACTTTAAACTTAAGGTTGACCTGAAACATGATAAAAATAAGAGTCAACTAAAAATAGTTGGTGAGTTTCCAAGGTTTTCATACATAATATGAAAAAGGTTACAAGTAGCAATTCATGCCATAGGTCATAAGCAAGTAAGGTTATAGAACACATATCGTTACAACCAAACCTCGACTTGATTACAAGTATAAAAGATTGGCTAAGTGTATTTGGTTCCCATGATGAACAAGCATACGTCATCAGGAGCCGGCAATACCTCGGCTTTAGTACCAAATAGGCTTGTCAGGCCCAAAGATCTAAGACATCGCCAGGCTAGCAATAGTTAATGATTGCAAACAAAAATATGTATCTCATATAAACACTTACAAAACACAAATAACCATGACAAAAATATGAATTGCATGTGCTTACAAGTTTAAACGTTTACAAGTGTATGAGAATAAGTATCATGTTTCACCCCAAATTAGTGTGAAAATATAAAAAGGGGCAAAGAAAACTCACATGCTAAAATAAGTGCAAGAATGGAGATTAATAATAATAATAACAAGCGTCATTCCAAGATGTATCGTCACAAGACACCTAAATATATATGTTTACAAGATTAAAGCTTTACAATAAGTTTAATGAATTAACAAGGACTAGGGATCAACTTGATGTTTGGGGGTTTTGTTGATTATATTTGCCAATTAAGAACTCAATTATATTCTTGTGGGAACAAATTTATTTATTTTATATAAACATATGGATTAAGAATAACTTTTGTAATAATTTTGTAATGTTTATAAAGTTTAGATCAATTTTATAATTAATTAAAAAAACACAAAATTAAACAATAGTTTAAAGGCATTGTTTGAAATAATAGTTTGTGTACATTAAACTAGTATTTAAAGTCTATATTTTTATAAAAATATTGTAACTATATTATTAACTTTAGGATAATATAAAGGTATTTTTTATAAATAAATTACAGAAAAATAATTAAATAGTTTTAAAAGAAACAAAGTTTATGAAATGATTTTTCATAATTTTTAGAAATTTTTAACATTAAAATTGAAGGCAAAAAAAAAAAACCTAAAAATACTTGAGGTTCCCCGGATTCGAACCGAGGACCTCCTGTTTAGGGGTCATGTGTTTTACCAGTGAACCAAAGGCTTCTAGCCGCGTTAGAATCCGCGTTTTAATTGTTAAATACAAACTTAAACAAACTCCCAAATTCACATGAACCCTAGAAATAGATTCGATCAAATTGAACACCGAATCACGAATGGTAAAGGAATCAACCTTAGGGCTTTTGATCCACAAGTAAAACCGAGTGTATTGGTACAATTAATTACCTGGTTTGAAGTTTAAATCGATGAAAACAAGATGAAGAACAATCACGACTATGGTAAATCCGGTTCGAGAAGATAATGATGATTAAACACGAATTCGTCGCGACAGAAGTTTCCAATGATGTTGTTAAGTAAAAGCCCTCACCCAATTTTGGTTATAATCGAACGGAAGTTGAATTTCACTATGTAGCAGGTCGCGACAAGGATGATGATTCGAATGTCAAGGAAATGAGTTTATCAGGTGAAATTGAGAGTTCTGAATACTTAGGATTACTTAGATGATTACTTAGGTTAGTTTAATTAGATTATTATTAAGATTAAATGCCCGAACGGCTATGGTGTTTATAGCTTCGGTTATGCTCTCGATTGGGCTTTGTAACCGATGCTTTAACTCGATTACAAGTTGCATTCAAGTTCGAGGTAGGTTCCAGGAGGTTTTGGGACGGTTTTTGGATTACAAAAACGAAGGGTTTTGGGGTTTTAAACTCGCCGGACTTCGGCGAAGTACATTAACCCATTGGGTTTCGTTTCCAATTGGGTTAGAAGATTATGCTCCAATTCATCCTTCATTCTTCCTTCTCGTTGAACCATTTGTTGAGCCTCCAGGATGCTAGACTCGATGTCACTATCTATTCTCAGGTTTTGTAGTAGTACATTGGTCTCGTTGACATCTAGTCGGATCTCAGTATCGAACTCACCCAAGGTGTCAAACCATTGACGTCGATCGCGAATTTCTTGGAATGAGATCATCTTGTTGTGAATCTTTCGGCTTAGTGCATCGGCTACAACGTTTGCTTTACCAGGATGGTAACGAATGTCACAATCATAGTCACTAACCAACTCCACCCAACGATGTTGTCTCATATTGAGATCTTTTTGATTGAAAACGTGTTGAAGGCTTTTGTGATCGGTGTAGACTATACATTGCGTACCATACAAGTAGTGCCTCCAAATCTTCAAAGCAAATACAACAGCACCAAGCTCGAGATCATGGGTTGTGTAATTCATCTCGTGAACCATCAATTGCCTCGATGCGTAAGCTATGACCTTCCCTCGTTGCATAAGAACACAACCAAGGTCTTGTTTAGATGCATCACAATACACGGTGAAATCGTCATTTCCATCGAGTAGGGTCAAGATAGGAGCATTGCACAACTTATGCTTTAACGCTTCAAAAGCTTCTTCTTGCTCGGAACCCCACTCGAATGGTTTATTCTTTTGTGTCAAAGTAGTGAGCGGTTTTGCGATCCTCGAGAAATTGGCAATGAATCGCCGATAATAACCAGCAAGACCAAGAAAATAACGAACTTCGGTAGGAGTTGTAGGAACACACCAATTCTTCACAGCTTCCACCTTTGCAGGATCAACGTGAATTCCTTGGCTATTCATCACGTGTCCTAGAAATTGAACTTCCTCAAGCCAGAAGTCACACTTCGAGAACTTTGCGTACAATTGCTCTTTCTTTAACAACTCAAGAACCAATCTCAAATGCAGTTCATGATCAGTGTTGGACTTGGAATAGATAAGTATGTCATCAATGAAGACGATCACAAACTTGTCTAGATAAGGCTTGCATACTCGGTTCATGAGATCCATGAAGACAGCAGGAGCATTGGTTAAACCAAAAGGCATCACCATAAACTCATAGTGTCCATAACGAGTACGGAAAGCGGTATTTAGGATGCCATCCTCATGAACTCGTAATTGATGATATCCAGAGCGTAGATCAATTTTCGAGAATATGGCAGCTCCTTGAAGTTGATCAAACAAGTCATCAAACCGGGGACCTCCTGTTTAGGGGTCATGTGTTTTACCAGTGAACCAAAGGCTTCCAGCCGCGTTAGACTCCGCGTTTTAATTGTTAAATACAACTTAAACAAACCCCCAATTTCACATGAACCCTAGAAATAGATTCGATCAAATTGAACACCGAATCACGAATGGTAAAGGAATCAACCTTAGGGCTTTTGATCCCCAAGTAAAACCGAGTGTTTTGGTACAATTAATTACCTGGTTTGAAGTTTAAATCGATGAAAACAAGATGAAGAACAATCACGACTATGGTAAATCCGGTTCGAGAAGATAATGATGATTAAACACGAATTTGTCGCGACAGAAGTTTCCAATGATGTTAAGTAAAAGCCCTCACTCAATTTTGGTTATAATCGAACGAAAGTTGAAGTTCACTATGTAGCAGGTCGCGACAAGGATGATGATTCGAATGTCAAGGAATGAGTTTATCAGGTGAAATTGAGAGTTCTGAATACTTAGGATTACTTAGATGATTACTTAGGTTAGTTTAATTAGATTATTATTAAGATTAAATGCCCGAACGGCTATGGTGTTTAAAGCTTCGGTCATGCTCTCGATTGAGCTTTGTAACCGATGCTTTAACTCGATTACAAGTTGCATTCAAGTTCGAGGTAGGTTCCAGGAGGTTTTGGGAAGGTTTTTGGATTGCAAAAACGAAGGGTTTTGGGGTTTTAAACTCGCCGGACTTCGGCCGGAGGGTGGCCGGAGTCCCTGCCAAAAATACGGGGTAAGGGGGGGCGGGTTTTGGTTAATTACACATTTGGTCCCTCAAATTTAAGTTTCTTTTATTTTAAGCAGAAACTTCAATATGAAGTTTATAAATGACATTAAGACCCCCTAACCTTTAACTACTTAAGGTTTTAAACATTGTTAAGTTTAAATTTTTTATTTATTATTAACAACATTATTGTTGTTATTATTATTCTATTATTATTACAAAGATTATTATTATTATTATTATTATTATTATTATTATTATTATTGTCACTTTATTAATATTAACATTATTATTATTATTATTATTTTTTTATATTTATATTTTTAACTTAATGACAATAATGAATAAGCACAAACAACACATGAGTTTCAAAATTGACAAAAATAACCCTTGTAAGAGTAAACGAAGTTAACTTTTAGTTAACAAAAAAATACGAGATGTTACAATGAACATATGTTAACATTCATATCAGTCAAATTGACTTTCTTTATCAAACTTTATCATATGCCTTTATCTTTATTTCATTTCTCATCATTCCTCTTTCATAAATTTGTGTTGCACAAAGCAAGAGCCTAAACATATTATGGTTGACAACAAATGTCAACCATGCTAGTAAATGTATCTAGTTAGCTAAACCACTGATAGTTTACCCACACTACAAGGCACACAACTTGGTAATGAATTAAGGTCCATTTCCCCATAGTGCACAATATAATTAGTTGACACATAAGTGAGGATCTGTGTATTACTTGCAAGGCGTTTCAATCATATTTTGGGCTAGTATAGTGTTTTATTAGGTTCCACTATCATTTTTCATCATTCAGTGTTCCATTTTTGTGTGTTGAATACTTTTATGATTTAATTTCGTTTTATCATATAACATCAAGCATTAGGTTACCCTTCTATAGAAATAAGGCATATAGGAACGCATATAATAGAACCGTCACATTAAACAAAAGTTAACTCCTAGTTGACACTTATTTAAAAATTTGATGAAATATCCTAAGTATCCTCTAATGTGGGTTACTAGACCCGATGCAGATGACCTAATTAGGTGCGGGTAGCAAAAATCTCTATATGTGGCTAAATACAGTCAAATGCGGGTTAAGAGACCCTAATACGGATGAAGAATCCTTAATTCGGATGAACAACACATCAAAAATGGCTATGTATAGGCTAATGTGGTGAATAGTACCATTAACTGTAGTGAATAGTACCCATTCATGATGAACAATACCCAAAGCGGATGGCTAATATCTCAAAAATGGTTAAGTATATGTTGAAAGGATGAATAATATTACTCAATGCGTGAACAATACCAATACAATTGACTAACATTTTAAAAATGGTCTAAGTATAGGATGATATGGTGAATAATACAATGAACAACACCCAATATGGCAAACTGTGCTAGTTTACATACTTACATTTCTATTTTTTTCGAGAAAAAATATTTTCTAGCAATAGATCTAGACCTGGTATATTTAGGGTTTCCTTCTACTCATGACTTTCGTGTCAAGACATTAGGAATACCCAAATCTTCCAAATTATGAATCTAATACTAACAACAACTTGTAAGGTCCTAAACCAGAAAACTCTCATTTTAGTTTTTGCTCATGGTTATTTTTTTGTAGCCAACTATGCTATTTACGTTGTTGCTTAGGGTTATTGTTTTGGTTCAGCTCTTTGTAGCATGCAAAGTCAACTTTGATAATTTGACTTGTAGATTTTTCTTAGTAGTCAGTTGTTATAATTTACAACTAAACTATATGAAATTGTTTTTGTGATGAATTATTTGTTATTCTTAGTAATAAGTTGTTAGAACTTACAAATAGTGATTTCATAGAGTGGAGTTGATTTAAAGGATGGTTCTATATCTTAGATCTTTAATGGGTACATGCAAACATATTTCAAGTACACGACCATGGCAACATGCAACATGTACACTTGCTAGTTAGCTTTCAATAATACAAGTATAATACTTTCCAATCTTTCTAGCCTGTAGATCATAAATTACCTTAGTTCTAGACATCCATCACATATATGCTAGACCTTCATTATATTGGTAAACTTTAGTTTTAGTATGCTGACCTCAACAAGTGTAAACAATAGCACATGTAACAAGTTGTTTCTATTTTCACGCAGTTACTTCCATAACACACGTTAATTCACATATAAACTCTAATGCTTAACTATGTAAGAATTAGGTCTTATTCATGTATACATTCATTTAAAACACATCACACTTATCCATGCTAGCCCTGAAAGAGTTAAAACACTTTATAAATTAGGGAAGTCTAGCACTAACCTTACCCTCTTCTAAGATCGCCATTCTATTTTGCTAGCATTTTTTATCTTTAGAACTTCTTATATACTAAATTGCATCATTAAATCCATTTTTACCACATTATAGCTGATGACTAATTTCTATCATTATATCAATTCTCATAATATCGTATGCTTTACAACACTCATACTATATTGAGGATGATTCTGGTTTAAAATCACGTTCCTTTTTGTTTTAACATAAAACCAGAAAAAAATATTGGTTTTTATTTTTTAATATTTTCATATTTTGCTTAGGACCCAACAACACAAGTTGTTAATATATTATCACCAACTCAATAGTATACATTTGAGTTTTCCCCAAAAATTACTCCAACATTAACTACCCACTTCTAACGTGTTTGACAAATATCAATAATAAAAAAAATACGAATTGAAATTTAATAATCTAAACTATAATCTTTTGGCTAATAATTCATACTATCAAATTGGTCGATAATAATCCGAACTTTCAGTTTTATTACCAATGACGATCCTAGTAGCATTATTTTTATTGATTTACACTTGATTTTAATTCGTTTTTCATTCCATTATATTGTACGTCTTATTATTTCATTCACAATCACATTCGTGAGCAAAATCAAGTGCTAATCAAGTGTAAACAAATAAATAGTTATGCTACTAGGATTGCTCTTAACAACATATATAAAAGTTGTGATTATTATCGGTCAATTTGAAAGTAAAGATTAATATTGGCCAATAGATAATATTTTGGATTATTAAAATTCAATTTGCTTGAAAAAAAAATATAAATTGTAAACTCGTAGAAATAGCATTTTGAATAACCATAAAATTCGTCCTCAACAACATAACCATTTCTTGAGCCCAAATACTTATCAACGCATCGAAAACTTAAGGATTCTATATATTCACGTTTTGACGGTTGAACACAAACTATACATGAATTGAACCGGATACGAATGAGGCCAAAATCATAGCAAACATACTCTAATTTGCGTCATTCAAAAGTCCATAGACTCATCTTGACCCGCTAATTAGAATTGCCACTTTGATGCTGCCAGTTTTCGCCGCAACACTACCGCTGATAAGGACGTGAGCAACTGCCGAAGTTCGCCATTTCACATGCTTTCATATGAGTAGGTGGAAACTAACCCCTGAAATTCAATTGAGATGATTTAAGTGACCACTCGACAAAAACGTTGTGGTCTACTAGCGCCATCCTTGTCATTGCTAGAATCAACCGCCATCGTCATAGGAAAGCCAAACAGTCACTCAAAAACTCTCTATTGCATTGTTTTGTTCGATACAATAAAGCTCGACCTCTAGGCCTTTTAATCAAAGTCCCAATGGTGAAGGATCCCATATGTCTTTTCAAGCTTCTGTAAATAAATAAAGTCAATTGTGATAGTTAGATCTTCAAGGTAGTTTGATCTTTGCTAGTTAGTTGCTCAATCATGAGAATTTTCTCCCCTTTCTTTTTCCCACTTGTAAAGTGGATTTTACTCAATGTAAAAGGGAGGGGGAGGCCTAAAGTAGGGTATTAAAGTTTGAGTTTCAACCCTCGTGGCCCCTCCTTATCTCTTGTTCTTCGTTTTACCACTCTGATATCTCTAACTAATCTTAACCCTTGGAATATCCAAGTCATAATCGCTTTAATAACGAGTTTATAGCATTTTAAAAGGACAAGAAAATTTAAGGTGTTACAACCGTGCCATCACCTAACTGACTCTTTTTTCTATAGACTCACAACCACATGTATATATTATAGTTCTTTTTATTTTAAACAATCTCCGAAATCTACACTAAACTCAACGCAGGACATTAACCTTTTATCATCAAGTTTACAAGAATCAATCATTTACATTGAGTTGGAATACTTATAAATAAATTAGTAATAATAATAGTAATAATAATATTAATATTAATATTAATATTAATATTAATATTAATATTAATATGAGATAAAGAAAGAAAAAAGAGCAGAGACCTCGTGATCTGCTAAATATCTGCTAAATATTAGAAATACAGTTACAACATTAAATGAATGAGACAAAAAGAATAAATATGAAAAGGTAAGGGCGGCGAAGTAGCCAAGTTGAATGGGTCCCACCTGATGTCAAGAGCATTTGTAGGGTGTGGTCATCCACACACTCAGTTTCCATGGTCTGGACCGTTTTGGCGGTCTCCTTCCACTGTTACCATACAGTTTCAATACACATATAACTTATGAGATAATATCCTATTTTTGTATGTATATATTGAAAGATTACTTAATAACAATTTATTAATTTACTTTCTAGTAAGAATATTTAGAGTTCAGTTTATATATTACATTTATCTAAAGAAAGCATAATAGCAAACTTACATATATAATACACTTTCTCCGGCCACTGTTAAATATGTATTTCAATCTATTTGTTCCGAAGTAGCGTCATGTTTTGAGTCGTTATGTGTAAACCCGTTTAATAAAGAAGACATGTTAGAGTTGATTTTATTAAGCTTTCAGTTAAGTGTTTAGTGTTTGATAGGTTAATTCACTTGGTTAAACAAATGGACCTTTAAATCATTTAAAATCTGAATAACAGAAATATATAATTTAATTTGTAACATCGATATAAATAAAACTTGTAAATATGAAAATCCTCACAATAACATAGGTTGAGTTGTATTCAATTTGTAATGACTTTTGTGTGTACATAAGTAGTAGTAGGTAGTATAAGGGAGTTCGAAGCTGGTAGAAATATGTTTTATTATAATAATTTGTTGGAAAAGAAAAGAGAAAAGAGAAAAGAGAAAAGAGAAGCAATTAATGGTGTATTACATACGCGTGTGGTAGAATGGTCCGTAGATTATGACATCTTGTGCTATCACCGACCTTTGTCAATTGAAGGCCTCCTAAACGACATCACGTCGGTTTTCATTTCTAAATTATGTCAACCGACTTCTCTCCTCTCATCAACTATTAATGTCATTTTTATCTTTGCATTTTAAAACATCAATAAAAATTTAGAAATTACAACTAATTAGGGGTCTAACAGAAAATCCAATACAATATAATTATTTTTATTCAAGTAGTCGTGTAAATTAGGAAGGGGGTAAGTCGTGTCAAATCTAATATTGTAATTAACATGTGTTAATAATTTATGGAGAAAAGTTGTCGTTGTTGAAAACACAAATGTAAAAGTTGCATAGCTATTTAGTAAAAAAAGAGTATTCTTAAATTACCTTTGAATATATAAAATAACTGTGATGTTATATCATTTAACAACTAACCGTCTCTACTAGAACAGTGGTTAAGTTGTGAAAAGAAAATGAAAAATATTATATATTTATACTATTAGGTTACTCACATAAGCACAATAAATATAAATATATGTTAGAAGGAATTGTAATAATAGTGTGTAAACCTAGAGAGGAGAGTGTATTATTTTTTTATTTCAAAGGCCAATTTTTCAAACTAATTATGACTATTAGCATGGTATTTGGTGTGAAATGCTTGTTTGTTTTCGTAGCTATACCTAAACTCATAGAAGAGGACCACACACATTATGGTTCATAAGGATGGAATTGAAGGATGTTTAAAAAGCTCAAGGCTTAATTGTGAAAATCTTGATTGCAATCAGCGAGGCTTAGTTTATAAACTAGTCCAGTCGCCAAAGTACGCGTGGCTCTACACGGCTTGTAACGAGTCCATTTTAGCTCATTTTGACCATGTTGATTAAAGGCGTGCCTTTGCTTAGTATATACGTGTCTAATTGTTCAATACATATATACATGAAAGATATGTTGAGACATGCCAAAATAACACCTAGGGTTAATATGTTACATATGTTTAAAGATGAATTTGTTAAACATGTTTTGTTTATTAATAGTAATTTCCACAAAATGACTAAATTAGCAGTTTCAACATAATCATACGTAGATTTCGCGTTTGTTTAATACCAAAAATCCATGTTAAATACAGTAAGAAACCTAAGCACTAGATCATCCTGATGTCATGTAAGACATTTCTTAGATAAGTGTATAAACAAAATTTAAATTTAGTGTTTTCACGATTATTCATGAATATTGTTACCTATTAATGTAAATAGCCAAACTAAAAATTTCAATCCGTGTCATAGTGAATTTTATTTTGTATCACTTCTTTTTAGCGCATGACATATTAAAAGGCTAAACTACAAGAACACACTAACGTTAGAAACCTCTATTTATCGAAATGTAGCTGATTAGATGATAACATGACAAAAAAACATTTAAATGTAATTATTACACGTATTAGATATACAGTGAAAATGATATGATTCAATAGATATACAAAAAGTTGTATATTGAACTTATTCTAATTTTGAAAGGTTCGATAAGTCCTCAATTTCTACTTTTGATAATAATTGTTCGTGTCTCTTTCTAAATTGATATTTGTGGTTACAGACTTCAGTTCCCCCTAACATCAACAGTCTATTCTTATCCAAGATTAATAAATCAATGGGTATAATTCCTTTAATTATTTTCGGTCCGGAAGTCTTAATTTGCGAGCAATTTTCATTTGTTTGGAGTCTCAAAAAGATCTTATCTACAATAATGCAATGTTAATATGTGATTTACCGGCTCATAATACTAAAATTTATGACATTTTGCTTAAGTGACTTTCAATTGATTAGTTAGAGAATGATTTGGTTGTAAATAAGTTATTTAAAACACCCTTAGCCCTCAGTTTGGTTCACAGATTTATCAAGAATTATAATAGAAATTGAAAACTTTTACTTACAAAACTCAACTAATTGAATTGGATTTGGAAAATTTTCAAACATTCATTGGTTCAAAATTCACATTTTAATTCAATTAAAATTAACCAACCAAACATAATATCAATTTTAACAAGATTCAAATTCCAATTCAAACTACATATTCAATTCCAATTTTGCGAATTTTGTGCAACAAATATCCCATTACTTATATCTACCCATCAACTACTCTGTTACACTATTTTCAGAATTCTAGTCTCATGTTAAAATTTCAATGGTCATCTATGCTAATCTTCTTCTATCACCTGTGATTTTTTTAAGTAAAAGTGCTATTATATATGTTTGGTTAAATTTTATATTCTTGTAACCTTTAAAATAATAAGGATTATCAACAGGTATTTATCTAATTTCAAATTTACTTTTGCAATTTTTTGAATTTGCGCTTTGGCTTTGGCTATGGATTTTTATTTTATTAATGACCGGATGTAAAACAAGCAAAAGAAACTTCCTTTTTCAACCATGAACTGTCATGAAATTTACATTGAATAGACTAAGATAATCTATTTGTTAGAAAGTATCAGTAAACAACAAACTATGAAACTAGTAATCTCACGCCCCAATGAGACAAACTAGTAATCTCACGCCTCAATGAGACAAACTAAACATACATGTTTGTTTCCTCATGTAGTGAAGGTACCACTAACTACTTCAACAAAAACTCTGGTATAAATTGTAGGGAATCAAAAGTTGGGTTGGTCTAACATATGATTATAAAAGAATGATAAACAATTAAGTATAACTAAAAGAACAAATATAATAAACTATAATAAAAAAACATGCATCTTGCAATTGTCTTCTCTATGTTCCTATCTTTTGAAAATGCTTACTTACAACTTATTACTATGACACAAATTACGTAAGCGTTCAAGGAACCCTCAATAATATGATTGTGCAACTTGACTATGTGCATTTTATTGCTGAATATAAACAAGGGGGAAAAGGGAGTGTGGTTTGAGATTGACATCTTGGAATGTAGTAAATAATAAGTTGTTGGAGTTAGTAGATGTGCTTAGTAGACGTAGGATTTTACATATCATGCAAGAGGCTAGGCGGAGAGGAAAGAAAGTGGCAAAGTGTAATGGTTATAAATTGTGGTACTCGGGATCAGAAGGAACAAAAATGGGGTGTGTTTCCTAATTGCTAAGGATCTCCAGGATGAAGTGATAAAAATGAGGAGATATAATAATAATAGGATCATATTGTTGTTATATATAATGATCGGGGAAGAAGTGATGATAACAATTAGCGCATATTCAACACATGTCAGACTAAGAGACTAGGAGAATAGGAATTTGTAGGAGATATTTCGACCAGGTTATGGGAGACATACCTAGGGAAGAGAACATACGTATTAGAGGAGACTTTTAATGGCCATATTGGTAAGGACATAGACGTCTACCCATTGGTGCATGTAGGTTTTGGTATGTTCTTAGGAATGATAGTGGTAGAGAGCTTCTTGACTTTACACTGGCTCATGACCTAGCTGTTATAAACTTATTTGTTTAACACGAGAGATTTACATTTAGTTACTTTCCACAGCAAAGGACGTCACACACAGATTGGCTATATACCATATGTGGAGAAGTGACCGTAACCCATAGAAGGAATGTAAGACAACATCCGTAGAGATGGTAGTGGTTCAACATCATTGTTTGTGATGGCCCTATGAGTGAAAAATGGTATGGGAATTTCGTAAGATAAATAAACCTACGAATAAATGGGGGCATCAGAAGGAGGAAATATCACTATATTTAAGGTCATATCAATGATCTCATTAAAAACCAAACCAAAAGTTGGATGCCAAGAAGATGTTTGGAGTCACCATAGGAGTGAGAGCTAGACATATGGAATCTTGGTGGTGGAATGAGTATGTGCAAGGTAAAATAAAAGACGAATAACAAAGTTTTAAGGAGCTTCCAGGGTGCAATAAAGAGGAATTGTAAGCAAGTCTAGAAGAGAAATATAAGGAAACCAAACACGAGTAGAAAAAGGCAGTGTCAGAGGTAAAAAACATAGCTTGTAATAAGTGTACACAAGACTAGAGATAAAAAAAGGAGAATATAGAATGTATCATATGTCCAAGCCTAAGGAGCATAGAAGGCAGGAGCTAGGAGTTATGAAGTTTATAAAGGAAGAAAATAGGTGTGTCTTGGTAAAGGGCCAAGACATCAAGCTAAGGTGGGAAACCTATTTCCACAACATCTCAATTGAAGGAACTACAACCATCAAGAAGAAGATGATCAAACAAATCAAAGACCACAAAATAACTGCTATTATGAACCTTACACATGAAGAGGTGAGAAGAGCACATAGAAAATGGGAAAGGGTAAGGTGGTTGGTTGAAACCACATTCTAATCTAGGTGTGGAACTTCTTAGGGGAACAAGGAGTTCAATCGCTAGCAAAGTTATTTAACATTATTTTCAATACTAGAAAGATGTCAAACAAATAGAGGAGTAGTGAATTCATATTTATATATAAAACAATGAGATGCCTAATGTTGGAATAACTACAAGGGAATAAAGATCTTAAGTCATACTATGAAGTTATAGGAAGGGTTATTAATACAAGAAATGCAAGATAGTCCTAGCTTATAAAAAAACTAGTTTGGATTATGCCAGGGAGATCAACAACAGAGGCGATACATATTCTAAGGAGAATTATGGAGAAGTATAGAGAAAGGCAACAAGATCTTCATATGATGTTAATGGACCTAGAAAAAGCTTATGATAGTGTGTCGCGACAAGTCATATAGGAGAGTCTCCAAAGGAGATGGGTTCTTGAGATGTATATTAAAATAATCAAAGATATGTATGATAGTGGGAAATACATACTTTTTCCCTGTGGAGGTGGATGTCCACCAAGGTTCCACCTTGAGCCTATTTCTTTTTGCATTACTTTTGGATAAGTTGTCCAAGTTAGTAAAAGATACAATTACATGGTGTAGGATGTTCACTGATATCATTATGCTAAAAGAAGGAACCAAATCTACTCTGAATGATAGCTAAAGGGTTGGAGAGCGGCACTAGATTTCAAATGCTTGAAGATAAGTCACTCTAAACAGGAGTACACGTGTTGTAACTTTAGCAATGTTAACAAAGAGGAGAACATCCAACTTATTATTCAAGGGATAATTATCCCATAACCAAGTAATATTAAGTACAAAGGGTCGTTTGTCTAGTGTGATGGGGACATAGATAGCGATGTGACTCACCGAGTACATTCACGGTGGTGTAAGTGGAGAGCAGGGTAAGGAGTATTGTGTGACAAAAGGTTCCTGACAACATTAAAGGGAAAGTTCTATAGAGTTGATGTTCTAGCTCTTGGCTTCCATCAAGAAGTCAAATGAGAGACAAATACTGATGTTAGAGATGCGTATGTTGAGGTCAATACGTGGCAACTTATTTATGGATTGAATCAAGAATGAGGAGTTCTGGGTGAGACTACATGCGACAAGTATTGCAAATAAAATTCGAGAGGGGTGACTAAGATAGTTCGTCATGTGTAGAGGAGATAGATTAGGACACAAGTTAGCACTATAAAAAATCTCATAGTAAAAGGGGAAGATGAGTAAAAGAAGACGTAAGTTTACTTAGGATGAGAGGATTAGTCCAATATGGGAGTAACACCTATTTGTGTACATGATTGATGATAGGGGTTCATGGAGACATATGATTAAAGTTAAGGAATTTTAAGGGAGACACATACACTTAAGTTAGTTTTCGCATACTTGATACTTAGGTGTACTTGTGCATGACTTAGTATGTGTGCATTAGTGAGGCTCTAAGGGTTTATATCCTTAAGGTTACTTGGGACGAACCTATTCGGGGTAGTTTTACCATACATGTTACGCGCATAGACATATGTTTGACTGGTATATCTAGCCTTGGATTGTTCTTACACTTTATTCCCCTTTGGTATTTGTTAATCATGTTATGTATATACTATTACTATGCTTAGTTTAGCTAGATAATTTTCTTCTCCATACACTGTATCCTGTCTAGTTATAGTTATACCTTATAGGATATCATATTATATGCTACCTTAGGATATGTTATATCAAGATAAGCCTATATCGCTATGGTATCTAATTGCTACATTGTACATGTATCAGTATTTTTATAAAAAAATGAGCCAAGGGTCTCACTGGAAGTGGCCTCTCTATCCTTTGGAAGAAAGAAAAGACTCGCCCCCATCCTACCCCTTCCAAACCCTACACATAGTCAGACAATGCATGAAATATACTAGGTATGTTTATTTTTGTCGTTATAAACAGTGAAACTGTTGGACCAAAAGAACCAATGAGCCATATCAGAAAAAAACCTTTAAGTCCCACAAACATCATAACAACTGAAGTGGTCTACAATAGTTGAAGACAAAGTCTAAAGACAACAGCTGAAGACAAAGTCTGAAGACAAAGTCTGAAGACAACAGCTGAAGACAAAGTCTGAAGACAACAGCTGAAGACAAAGTCTGAAGACAATTGCTGAAGACAAAGTCTGAAGACAAAGTTTGAAGACAAAGTCTGAAAACAACAGCTGAAGACAAAGTCTGAAGACAAAGTCTAAAGACAACAGCTGAAGACAAAGTCTGAAGACAACTGCTGAAGACAAAGTCTGAAGACCAAGTTCTCAGAAGTTGTCACAACAGCTGAAGTAGTTCTTTTCAGTAGTTGTGATGGTTTACTTTTCAGTAGTTTGTAATCAGTAGTTTTATTTTATGTAAAACATCTGAAGTTCTTACAGTTCAGATGTTATAACTTCAGTAGTTGTAATTTTAGCTTGTACTTTGTTTTTTTGTGAAGGCGTCCTTAGTTGTTGTGGACATCTTCAGTAGTTTAGTCTACTTTCAGTTGTTTGTATAAATCACTTAGCTGTCACTATCAAGTGACATCAGCTAATGTCACATTCCTTTATAAAAGGAATGTTGACCTGATTTCTTTGTAGCCGAAGCTTGTGCGTGAATGAAAATATTCTCTTTGCAGAAAACTGTCTCTCTCTATAACCGTCACTGTTTGATTGAATATTCATATTATTCTTGCTTAAATTTCGTCTAATTCTTGTTCTATTCCGTTGCAAATCTTAATCTAATTGATCAAACTAGATCCCAATCCTTTCAAATGGTATCAGAGCAAGATTAATCATTGATCGATTTAACAATTGATCATTGAAACTGCTCTTTTGATATCTAAGTTTGATCGAATTAGCAAATTTGCAAGAATTGGTTATAAAGTTTGATTTTCTGTTGCTTCCGGTGAATTAATTTGAGATTCGTCTTGTTTCAAACTGAGTTGTTGAGTTTTTGAGCTAAATCTGTTAAAATTTCATTTAAGCTGTTTGAATCAGTGAAAATGGCTACATCAATCAATGATCCTCACAATACTGGCTCCTCAACAAAGCCTCCGATGCTTGTTAGGAGTGAGTATAACATATGGCAACGCCGAATGCTCCATTACCTGTCTGTCAACAGTTCAGGTTGTTGGAAATCTGTGGTTCATGGACCATATAAGCCTATGGTGAGTAATCCGAAAACCAATGAGATGGTTCCGAAGAAGAAAGAGCAATACTCAGATGAAGATCTTAAACTGTTTGAAATTGATGCTAAAGCCCATGGAATTCTGGCCATGGCACTGCCTAATAAAATCTATTCTGGACTTATGCATCATGAAACTGCTCATGACCTCTGGGTTGCTCTGAAAGAATAATTTGGAGGAACTGATGAGGTCTTGGCAAACAATAGAGAGATCCTTGCCCAGCAATATGAGACATTCTTTATAGAAAGGGTGAGTCACTGACTCAACAGTTTGAGCGATGTTCCTGTTTGATATCTGAGCTGAAAATGGTTAAACATGAATATACAAATAGTCAGATGAGCAACAGATTCCTCAGATCCCTGCCTGAGAGATGGGACACATATACTATTGTACTACGCTCCAGTGCAAATCTGGACAATCTATCTCTTTCCCAACTTCATGGGAAACTGTTAACATTTAAAAGAGAGATAGAACAGAAAAGGAAACTGGCTTCATCTGGGAAGCTCACTGATGATTTTGTACTAGGGAATACTGCTCTGGTCGGTCATGAGTCAGAATATGCTGCGTCAGAAAGTTCTTATGATGAGCATATAGATTTCTCTTCAAACAATGGAGATCCTGCTTTTGTTGGTGTTGATAGTAATTCAGGGTGTAGTAGTGATAATTTGTGCTTTTTGATGGATGATTTGAAAGGAATTGCTGATGATGATCTGGAAGAGATGGTTATTTTGAGCCAAATGGCATTAATCAATATCAGATCTCAAAAATTTTACAAAAAGACAGGTAGAAAATTTCCTGGTCGCTCTGGAAAAGCCAAAGTTGGTTTTGACAAGAGCAAGTTGAGGTGTTACAAGTGCCATAGACTTGGACATTTTGCAAGAGAGTGTAGATCATCTGGATCTAACTCTTCTGCACCCTTTGTGACCTTTCCATGCAATAGCTCACAAAATAAAGGGCAACATTCTACCAGTTCTGGTCATCATTCACAAATTCAATCATCTCCTGCATATTTTGTCCCTCAAGGTCCAATGCCATATCCTTATCCCTATTTTTACATGCCTCAGTCCAGTCAGGTTCCAGTACCCATTGCTCAACAACCACATGCCCTACCTGAGCCTTAACCATCTCAATCAAATCAACAATCTCAATCTTAATCACATCAAAGCTTTTTCACACCTGGAGTTGTTGACTGGAGTAGCTTACCAGATGATCTTTCTGGTTATCCTGAACAAATGTTTTCTGGTGCTGGTCAACATGGTGGTGAAAATCCTTTTGGAAATCCTGCTCTTATGGCCCTGGAGTCTACTGATGGTTCATGCTCAAATGCTTCATCATCACAGGTACCACAGGTATCTTCTGAGGCTAAGGCCAAGTTGTGTTCTGAGTCATGCATAACTGCTTTTGTCTCAATTAGAGAAGCAAATGTAGCTTTAATTAATCAAAATCTTGACCTAGAGAAAGTGATTTCCAAAAGAAAAGCTGAGTTTGAGTCTGTCTTAAATGAAAAAGATGATGGGATTTACAAATTAAAATGCCAAATCACTGATGAAAAGGCAAAGGTAGAGGTCATTTTAGAGAATCATAAGAATCTCAAAGAAACACTTGCAGCTACTCAAGTAGAGTGTGAACGCTGGGTAACATCCTGCAAGGGGTTTGAAATGCTTCTCAGCAAGCAAACAGCTTCAAATGTGAAGTTTAGGATTGAGTATAATCACATTGTACCTCATACAGATTTTACTCCCAAGATAGAAGTAAAATCTGAAGGTGAAAGCAATTCCCAAACCACATCATCATATGTCTCATCCTCAAGTGATAATCCAAAATCAGAGGATGAAGTCAGTATTAGTACCTTAGCTAATCAATCTGCTGATGGTTCACTGCTGATAAACACATGATCAAAGAAAAACTGAGCACTTCAGGTGTTCTCTCACAAAGTATTCAAAGTACTGAAGGGCAAGTAACAACACCTGAAGAGCATTTCAAACTAAATGAAAACAAACATGGTTTGACAACTGCTGAAGAGTCTATCAGGAAATCCAAAAGTACTGATAGAAAACTTCTGAAGAACAAATCTTCAGTTGTTACAAATCCTTTAGTACTTAAAATAAGTACTGAGAGGAAGAAAGTACTGAAGAACACACCTTTAGTAGTTTTATCTTCTTCAGCAGTTGAACAACAAAAGATGAAGAAAAAGCCATGTGAAATATGTGGTCTATTCAATCATCTCACTGATGAATGTTGGTACAAAAAGGGTTCCAAATTCAACAAAGATAAAATCATTAAAAAGAAAATTAATAAAATGAAAGATGAATTTGAAACCAAGTTTGTACCACAAACATCTCAAACTGATAACCCAAAGTTCTTACAAAAATCTAAAAAGAAGGAAGGGGTTTATCATAAAATAGCTGAAAGTATTCCTAATGGAATATCAAAACACCAGACTAAGTCTGTGTCTTTCAAAAAGGAGGACATGGTGAGTCACAGGAACCAATCAAAAGCAAATACTGATGTGTCTGCTGAATTGAAGGCTTTAACAACCAATCAGACATAACTTGTTATGATGGTTTAACATCTGTTGGGGAGAGTTAACCAAATAGATGTACATGTGATTAAACCACTGAAAAGGAAAACTAAGCCAAAATCAAAGGAATCCTTTTCAGCACCATCTCCACCTTCAAAGGCTGTTAATCATGACAAATCAGTTAGTATAAAATCTGTTGATGAGAATAGACCCAAAACCAAAATGTTTTGGGTCTCAAAAGCTAAATAGTTTCTTGTGACAAATGCAGGGTTCTTCAGCATGCCATAGAAGCATCTGGTATGTGGACAGTGGAGGATCTATGCATATGACAGGGAGCAGTTCTCTTCTTCATGACTACTCTCAAGAAAATAAGGGATTTGTATCTTTTGGTAATGATGCTAAGGGTTACATCATCGGCAAAGGCTTTGTGTCAAATGGTGAGATACGATTTGATGATGTTAACCATGTGGAGAGTCTCAAGTACAACTTGTTGAGTGTCAGTCAAATGTGTTATAAAGGGCATGTTGCACTTTTCACCGGCCAGAACTGTCGGATTCTGTCTTCCAATGTTTTGAGAATGATTGACAAGATATTGGATGAATATACTCTCCTGAAGGCCAACAGGATTGGAAGAGTATATGCCTTAGACTTATCAAATAAAATTGATCTAAAAGGCCATCCATGTCTGTTCTCCAAGGCCTCTTCTCAGGAATCTGAACTATGGCACAGAAGGCTTGGTCATGTGAATCTTAAAAACATGAACCAACTTATCCATCATGGTTTAATGAGAGGTCTGCCATTAAAGGAGTTCAAATGTGATGACAACTATTCTGCTTGTTTAAAAGGAAAGAAACACAAAGTATCATTCTCTCCCATAGAAGAACCAAAGTCTACTACCTGCTTGCAATTACTGCATATGGATCTTTTTGGTCCAGTAAGAGTGATGAGCATGGCAAAGAAAAAATACTGTCTGGTAATTGTGGATGATTATTCTAGATTTGCATGGACTTTCTTCTTACATTCAAAAGATGAGGCTGTTCAAATCATCATCTACTTTGTGTTGTATGTGGAAAAGCAGTACTCCCTTCCAGTCAAGTGTGTGAGGAGTGATAATGGCACATAATTTAGAAACCACACACTCGATGAATTCTATTTATCTAAGGGAGTCAAGAAGCAGTATAGTATTCCAAGAACTCCTGAACAAAATGGAGTGGTGGAGAGAAAGAATATGACCCTTATTGAAGCCGCAAGGTCAATGTTGGCTGATTCGGGTTTGCCACTAACCTTTTGGGCTGATGCTGTCAACACAGCTTGCTATGTGCAAAATAGAGTGTTAGTAAATCAGAGGTTGATGAAGACTCCTTATGAAATATTACATCATTTGGCCCCTCTGATTTCCTTTTTTAGAGCATTTGGGTGTCCCTGTTACATTCTTAACACAAAGAATCCACTTCAGAAGTTTGAATCAAAGGTGGATGTAGGGTACTTTGTTGGGTATTCATCTACTTGCAACGCATACAGAGTTTTTAATTGCAAAACAAAGATAGTTGAAGAAACCTTGCATGTAAAGTTAATGAATCTCCAAAGGACAAAATCCCACAAAACCCTGTGGAGTTATTTGATTTGGACATACTGCAATATGTTCCTTATCAGTCTCTAGCTGTTGCAGATTCTGTGAATCCATCATATCCTGCAACTAGTCATCCATCTGGTGGTACAAATGCAAGGTTTAGTGATCACCTGCCTGAGTCTACTAAACTTGATGTTCCTGTAGCTTCAGCAGTTCCATCCACAACAAATGCTGATGAGATCTCTGAATCCTCTACTTCATTTGAATTGCCATCTCATTCTAGGTTTCAAGAATCTGGATCAACATCTATTGCTGCTGAATCTCCTACAAACACTTGCTGAATCTCATTTGAATTGCCATCTCATTCTAGGTTTCAAGAGCAGTTGTTACGGATGTTTGATAAAGAGTTTCCTAAGTCTTCATCCATACAAGCTATGAAGAAACATGCTCAGAGGTTGTATGCTCTCAGATTCACATTTCAATATCAGAAAGAGAGAGTGAGAATTTGGCCTGACCCCAGAGTAAGTGACAGAATTCATAAAAAGAATATTCCAAGTTGATACAATGGCCAAGTAAAGAAGACTGTAGATGCTGTGATAATGCTGGCCATTGTAGTGTCACCCTAGGAAATCCTTGAAGACTTCAAGAGAGCTTACAAGTCTAAGATGGCTCCACAAACTTTACTAGAAAACAAAATGGTGAAGAAGGGGTTGATCTACAAGAAGCTTGAAGAAATAAGAAGAAATGAGCTCCAGTTGTTACTTGAAGGTACTCATCCTGATGAGTTTGCATACAGAGAAATAACTACTGTGGAGCTAAAGAATGGAAAGAATGTTAAATAGTTATCAGAGTACGATGAGCCTGAGTTCTTCTTTGAAAGTGAAGTTGAAAAACTCACAATGGAAGAACAAGTTGTATTCCTTGAGGCCTACGTTAGAGAGTCTTACAGACTCATCATTGGGAAGTAGGTCTCATGGATGGGGTAACAACTCTGTGTCCAATTCTCCAAGACAGAGTTCCCATTCATCCTTTGCCAATCAAACTTTCTGAAACCTCTTCCCTGGCCTGAGCTTAATTTGGTGATTTCTGAGCTGATCCAGAAAATGTTTCTGCCAATAAGTGGGACTTCAATAATCTTAAAAGTTTTGGCTGCATTGGTTCAGGGGGAGTTTGTTGGACCAAAAGAACCAATGAGCCAGATCAGAAAAAAACCTTTAAGTCCCACAGACATCATAACAACTGAAGTGGTCTACAACAGCTGAAGACAAGTCTGAAGACAAAGTCTGAAGACAACAGCTGAAGACAAAGTTTGAAGACAAAGTCTGAAGACTACAGCTGAAGACAAAGTCTGAAGACAAAGTCTGAAGACAACAGCTGGAAAGTCTGAAGACAAAGTCTGAAGACAACAGCTGAAGACAAAGTCTAAAGACAACTGCTGAAGACAAAGTCTGAAGACAACAACTGAAGACAAAGTCTGAAGACAACTGCTGAAGACAACTGCTGAAGACAAAGTCTGAAGACCAAGTTCTCAGAAGTTGTCACAACAGCTGAAGTAGTTCTTTTCAGTAGTTGTGATGGTTTACTTTTTAGTAGTTTGTAATCAGTAATTTTATTTTATGTAAAACATCTGAAGTTCTTACACTTCAGATGTTATAACTTCAGTAGTTGTAATTTTAGCTTGTACTTAGTTTTTTTGTGAAGGTGTCCTCAGTTGTTATGGACATCTTCAGTAGTTTAGTCTACTTTCAGTTGTTTGTATAAATCAGTTAGCTATCACTATCAAGTGACATCAGCTGATGTCACATTCCTTTATAAAAGGAATATTGACCTAATTTCTTTGTAGCCGAAGCTTGTGCGTGAATAAAAATATTCTCTTTGCAGAAAACTGTCTCTCTCTATAACCGTCACTGTTTGATTGAATATTCATATTATTCTTGCTTAAATTTCATCTAATTCTTGTTCTATTCCGCTGCATATCTTAATCTAATTGATCAAACTAGATCCTGATCCTTTCAGAAACTAACATAGGATAAGAAAAATTAAAAGAAAAATATTAACATAGGTAGCAATTAACAAATAATATCATTAAAGATAAATTAACATAAATTGAGTAGTATGATACTATAAACAAAAAGTTAACAAGTAATATGAATAAATATAAATTAAATAGAAGAAAAAACTTTCAATTTGAATTCATGGATACTTTAGTATTAGATAACATAAATTATGAAAGAACAAAAATGTGTTTTGGAATTGATATAATTAGATTATGATATCTAGATTTGAATTTTTATTTACAAATCATTTATTCCAATAAACAAATAAAATATCACTTTTGAATTCTCATAAAAATTACAGTTTCATTAAAGAATATAGATTTTAGATATTTATTTCCCTAATATGTTTAAATCAATTATATATCTTGAAAAATCTTGAATTAATATATATAAACCATGTATAAATTGTGTGCAGTGATTGGCCATATGTGCTATGTGAAAAATATCTTAAAATACAAACGCCTTAAAATGTTAAGTTATTGTTGCCTTTTATATAAATTTTGCATAATGCATAAATATCTATGCGCTAAGTGCACATTGTAACATCTTAAAATTTTGATTGAAAAAAACCATTTAAACAAATAAAGAAGGGCGACAACGAAATTAAAAGAGAATAGAGACTAAAGATGGACCAATGAAATTTTGAATAACATAAAGCCCCTATCAATAGAAGGGGTTGCATATGCTCTTCCTTTCTTGCATTCTAAGCTTTCTAAAAAGAGACAAACAAAGAAAGTTGTGGTTATAGGTTATCAATAATGAATGTTTCATGAGGTGAATTACCCTACCCAAATTTATAGCTTGCAACTTTTTTCTTCGCATTAAAGATCTGGAAGCAGTATCCGTATGGTCTCATGTCCACAATCTTCACAGATCACATGAGCTTGAAATATTTCTTTGAATAGTAAGATCTTGTTAGGACCATGTACGGGATGATGTACTAACTGATTAACGTGTAAACTGAATCAAATAGTGCGGATCTTATTTGATTGGTGATCCAATTAGTGAGAACGCACGTAGAAACAATTATGTAATTGAATCAACGTTAAGAATCGATTAGGAATCAATCTACTGCGATCTATGAACTTGGAGTATGATATTAGAGGTCTCTGGATAGCTAGGGTACGTCTGGAGTCGAAGTGTGTATCTTGCTTTTTTATCATGAATTAGGTGGTATTTATAGGTTCGGGTTACTCATTCGTGCGACTGAACCATTAGCATGGTTCAATGGTGCGATTGAGCCATGCGGTTGATCCATTTGCATGACTGAGTCAGTCACATGAAGTTGTTCAGCGTATGGACTATTAAGGCGCATGGACACTCAGTCGCATGGCCATTCGGACACATGACCACTGTTCGGGCGCATGGTCCAGTCGGACGCATGAGAACTTCATTAACTAAGTTTGAATGTATTCACTATTATAACATTATGTATATCAATTCAAACAATCACAAACCTATATAATCTAGTCAATATGCGTTACACAACTCATTAATGAAATATTAAACATTATTAATCACAAGCAAACATACTCATTTTCATTAAGTACCCAAGCATTACATAAGCATAAGACATTCAAGACATACTACATTAAGATCCGAATCTAGGTACATATGTATCAACAAACTCCCCCTTGGACCTAGATCTATCTATCGTCTTACCTTCTTCATAACCTCCTCATACTTCTTGTACTTCTCCTCTCTTGTGACTCCTACATGTATTTCAAATGCAAAGTAGAGCCGTATCACATTTTGGAATTAGAAGGCTTGTACAATATCCTGTGTGTCATAAAACAGTGGCCACTTGTATAGAGTGTAGATGTCGTCAGCTGACAAGTTGGTAAGCCACATCGGGGTCGAATACCCTGATAGTATCCATTCTGCCCTCTTTGTTCAGAACTATGATAGCTTCCCCTGTTCTCCAATCATAGTACCACCACTTAAAGTGTGGAGTGAAGTCTTGTGGCATTTCCCTAAGAGGGATTCTTGACATTGTGCGTGGAGGACTCCACTTCAACACTATCTTTGGCTTTCCAGTTATGTGATCAACTTCAGACCATCTGATATACCTCGTAGGGTGTTGAGGTTTGAAGTTAACCCACCTGGTGTGGTACTCTTTCTTCAAGGCAGCCTCAAACCAGCCTGACATCTTTCTCGGGTCTGCGTATAACAGCTTCGGTTTAGCTAGCTGGTTGAGCTCAAAACTAGGTAGAGACTTTAGATCTTGCGGGAATCTAAAGTACTCAATACCTTTCTCTCTCTTCACCGCGTATACATTAAGATCATCAAAATGGGCCCACGTGATAATCTTGCTTGACACCTTGTGATGTTTTGTCACTTTGTAGAGCTTGGTGTAGACATTCGGTTTAGAAGCAGCGTGTTAGGCTCGGATCTCCTCAAAACAAGCAGCCCATTCAGCCTTTCTGATATCAACATCGGTGTTTGAGGCTTGGGCTTGTTCTTCAACCTTCTTGGACTCTTGCTCCATCTTATCTAATATCTCAAAGGTATCACCGACCAGGGAGTCACCCAAATTGGGGGACCACATTTCCCACTTTGTCAGCGTACTCGGGATAGTGCTCTGTAGTGACGTCCTTGATCTCTATCTCATCAATATTGATCAGCTCGTCGTCACTGGTTTCTACAAAAGTTGGAGCGTCCTTGACAATCTCATCAGGATTGAGCTTGAACATTTCTGTAATTTGCTCGTCAGTGAGATTGTGAATGATCTCTCCTTCTTCAGGAGTGTACATCACAGATCTCCTAACTATACCCTGTAGATCAAGAATCATCATAAGCTGAGTCTTGACTTGTTGGAGGGGAGCAACATCATGTTCATCCCTTTGGTATTTGGATCTGCTCGATTTAAACATGTAACATACCAATCGTTAGTAAATAATCAACACAGAACTGTTAAACATTCAAAAACAAACATCCATTACATTAATATGATACAAGATTCAAATACATATGATTTAAATAACAAAAAAAACTAAGTATTACTCTTATCCTGTATCCTCTGCTCTTCTGCTACCGGGGTGGATGTGGAGGCACCCTGATCTTGAGTTCTTTTGGTCCTCCGTTTGCTTGCAGATGTGGCACCTGCAGCAGAAGAATCCTCTTCATCATCATTAACATCTGCATCCATATCACCCTCGTGATCATCACCATCATCATCATCATCATCATCATCATCATCACTCTCATCATCATCAGCATCATCGTCTCCGTCTCCTTCTCCGATCTTCAAGGCTCTTCTTTGGATCCTTTGAGCTTTAGCATGATAGTCTTGTTTGCAGCCTCCAGCTCTTCAATCTTCTGGCATGTTGCTTTTGAAGTCGAGACATCTGTTGAGCCTGCTGATCAATCAATCGAGCCTGCTGAGAAATCTACTGAGATTGTGCAGTAGTAAGATGTACTAACTGACGAATCTGTGCAGTTTTCTCGTCATCGGTTGCTAGCAGACGCATCACCATACGGTTCAGCGCTGATAGCTATTCCTCTTCCCCAATGGGAGGTCGAGGTGATCCAGATGCATATGGAGAGAAGGATGATGGTGCAGCTAGATGGCTAGTGGTGGTGGTGGTGGCAGTGGTGAAGATTAGGGGTAATATAGATAAAGGTGGTGGTGGTGTGGGTGTGGTGGATATGGTGGTAGATGGTGTGGTAGTAGTCGTGGTAGGTGGAGTGGTGGTAGTGGACGGAGTGGTGGTGGTAGGTTGAGTGGTGGTAGTGGTGGTAGTAGTGGTGGTGGTGATGAAGGTTAGTATTCTCTTCTTCTTCTTCAAGCCGTGGGGCTGAGCCATCCTTTTCTTCCTCGAGCCTTTCGAGGAGGATGCTCCCCCTAGAACACGGCTTGGATGATCGGGAGCAAAGGTAGGATCAATGTCAGTCTCTCCCAACCCGCCAGGGCGTACACCGACCGCCCAGAGCCCTCGCTCTGTGGCGACCACCTTGCTGCCCACAATCCGAGTGAGGGGCTCCTCATCCGTATCCTCCTCCTCAGCAGGTTGGAAATCCTGATGGAATCTAGCATCCTCAGTATCTCTGTGGGTGGGTGCTGGAGATGCAATATCAGAAGTGGGGGCCCTTGGTTGAGTGGGCCCTGCATCTCCACCAGCACCGCTGTCGTCATCATCTGAATCATCGTCCGGGAGCTCTAACTGCTCAACATCAGAGTCACTATCTACGTGATGCCATTTATGCCTCGCCGGCGCCACGTAACCCTTCCGGCCAGATGCCCGAACAATCTCCTCGTTGGGGGCTTAACCTGCTTCCCCCATAAACCTTCATCCGACCCAGGGTGGTGTCTTCGATCACCTCAAGAACTACAGCGTCCTCCTTTTCCTTAGGTAGAGACGGTAGTTTCTGATCTATAATCATCTGGATGAATCGAGAGTACATGCAGAACCCCTCCTTCTCTTTCCCCTCAATGTTCTCCACCAGATAGGTGAAGATCATCTTGGAGAAGCTGAACGGGTGGTTCAGCACCAACGGTGCATAAGCGTTCCGAATCTGATCTGAGAGCTCGTCGAACCCTCCCTTCCAAGACGCTATACACTTTAGCAGCACATGGGCGAGGTACTTGAACTGGGGGCACAGGTTGCTCTTTTTGAGCACCCATGCATTGATGTCCCCAGAGTACTTAGCTCGTAAAAACATCCTCGAACAGTAAGGGGGTGTAATCGGGTGGGACAGTCAGCATCATCCCCAAACTAGAGAACCGTCCGAAGATCATCCTCAATGATCTCAATAGCCTCTCCAAATATCGAGCTCCTGATGCGATGGGGCTCTAAGGATCTGTCCAGCACAGTGCTTTCCCAGAAAGCCTGTTGGACTGAGTGATAGGGAGTGCAAGGAGTCGAGATGGCATGGAAGATCCTCAATCTCCGTAGAAAAGTAATAATCCCAGAGAAGTCTAAAGCATTCCTCGAGGTCAGATCTAGATGAGCACAAATGTTTTGCTTGGTGCTCATCGTCCAATGACTAGCCATCTGTTACACAATGAATATAAACATTAGTGTTAGTCACAAAGTAATGAACTTAATCATTTGAACATGAAATTCTCTGTTCTGTCATGCGAATGACAATGTGCGACTAAGATCTAGTCGTGCGAATGACCTCATACGTATGACTTAACAGGCGATTAAGCTCATACGGATGTTATTTAATGTGTTTACACCAATCGTGCGACTGAACTCATACGCATGGTTTAGCTGTGCGATTTGGCCATTCGCCTCTTTCAGTCATGCGACTGAAGTTCATCAGATTGTCCATTCGCATGATAGACTAACTGTTCAATTCAAAATCAAGTGTTAAGCAATCTTTAATGTTAGACATCATGGTTAGGCTCATTAGACTCGCAATTCACCAACAAAACACACATTATAACATTTAATTGGACAATGGACTTAGTTTTATTAGTTTATTTGTCAATGTAGGTTTCTTTTAGGGTTCATATCAGTCGATTTTAGGCTTAAATCGATGGATATTTTCATGGATTACACCATATTATACCTGTATAGTCAATAGAAAACGTCAGTACACAACAAACAATGGTCTTGAAGCCTCAAATGAAAATCGGCCAGAGTAACGGTATGTTCATGCGATGTAGAGACGATTTGGGAGTGATGACCAATTGCGACTGACTCACCCTCTACTTATACTAGGGTTTACTTTCAGTCGTGCGACTGAGCCCAGTCGCATCGTTGATTCATGCGACAGAAGATCAGTCGTGCGACTAGCACTATCGGTCACCTTCAGTCGTGCGACTAGAAGTCAGTCGTGCGACTAGGTCATTCGGTCACCTTCATCCATGCGGTTAGCACATTTTAGTCATCCTGATGGTCCAATCACACATATGTGCCATACGTGTGGGTTAATCATGCGATTGGGCACATTCGTATCCTCCAATCGTACGACTGGTCCATGCTCATGGTCCAGTTGTACGAATGAATCATACTCATGGTTTTTCACTTTATGACCATTTTACATTTTACACCCTTTTAAACTGTTGATTTAACATTATGAACCTTTGATCATCTCAGACATGATCATTTTAACTTGAAAAACTTTTGACCACCTTAGACGTGATCCTTTTAAAATACTTTGTCACCTCAGACGTGAACCATTTGTTATTTGAAAGCACGTGTGATCACCTCAGACGTGACCGTTTAGATGATAAGGTTCCCTATCAACTTCCATGACTTAGTCCGATATTAAACAAACTGAAATTGAGAAACTTTATACAGAAATAAAAGAAATAAAACTGAAACTTAAAAACTAAGACATGTTTTTGTGAGGGTTAAATCCTAAGATGTAAATCTAAAGAATTATTTTTCTAAAAAGTCAGCTTCAATTCATTTAAACCATACATGAACCAATTGAATTTGGAATCATACAGGATATTCAAACCATTTGGGACACGTTATCTCAAACCTTTGATGCTCTATTCTTTTTTTTTCATCTAGAGTCATTTAGCAACTTTAGGAAATCATACTAGTACTATTAGGTCCGCACACTGATTTGAACTTTCAAGAAGTGTAGCCATAATGATTGTCAGTATACTTGCCCTCTTAAATCCATACACAGACTTTCAACACAGATTGGTGATAGTTTAAGGTTTGTTTATTTCAACAAGCATTTGTGGATCCCACACTTATATGGTAATCAACATTCCTCAGGAGATTTTTGAGCGGTCTCAGGGTAGTATTCAAGAAGAAACTATTCTTAGCACTTTCAAAGAGAAGCCAAGCCTCAGGTCAGTGCCACCGCACAGCAGAGAGGCGGCAAACAACAATGAATTCTAGAATATATAGGTTATGCTTATCCTTAGGTCAGTGCCACCGCATAGCAGAGAGGCACATAACCTATCTTCTTGTTTGAGCAACTTCATTATTTTTGCATAGATCTCACCAACAACATAGGTTATCAGTTTGATTGTATTTGCATTTTTTATGTGCTTTTGCTCATGCTTTGGTCTTACGCACACATTCGTGGCGTTTATTTTGCTCGTCACCCCTTATTGGAATCTTGTTGATTGTGTTAACCAGGGATAAGGTGTTACCCACATCTAGTCAAACATTTTAGTTTAGTCTTGAGATCACCAAAAAGGTCTAGTCATCTATTGTGTTGAATCTACCGACATATCATCTGCGGTCTAGCAACCTCTAGGTCTACTTTCTTTGTGTTACCTTAGTAGTAGCTAGTTTATCTATCATATTTGCTTTTATATTGCTCAGACTACACAGACTTATACTTGAGCTTTGCATCTTTTTTAATTTAAAATTTTAAAGTCCCAAATGGTTTGCTCCTGTGTACTCCAAAGATTGAATCGGTATCACACATACAATCTTAATTTTATCAGCTACCTCTCCTCCTCCCTCATTTTTTTTAATACTGTCTAAACCTATTCTCCTCCTAAAATTTTAAACCGTAATGGATTAGCGTTTTAGGATTTTAATAGGCAAAGAAATAAGACCAATTTTAATTAAACTACTTAAAATTAAGCAAATAAAATAAAAAATTGTAAAATAAAAGATAATTTACACGACACATCGGACTACAATCATCTTCAGGAATGACCTCACTTTACTTTTTAACGCCGTTGACCTCTAACAGATATAGAAAACATGGTTTGTCAATAGCCTTTGTATAGAGGCCAGCGCGTTGAAAATCTGTGTTTATTTTTACCACATCGATTAAGTTCTTTTCAAAGCAATCACGTATAAGTGATATTTAATTCTGATGTGTTTGGTCTTGGGATGTTGGACGGGTTTTTAGTGGCTGCAATTGCAGCAGAGTTATCAACAAAGATAGGAGTAGAAGAGAATTTCAAACCATAATCCCGCATTTGCTGTTGAATCCATATGATTTGTGAACAGCAACTTGCAGCAGCAACGTATTCGATTCATAGGTTGACAATGCAACCGAGGTCTGCTTCTTACACTACCAGGTTACTAATATTCTCCCAAAGAACTGACACCCTGCTGATGTAGACTTGTAGTTCATCTTGCAGCCGCCGTAATCCGAGTCGCTATACGCCATAAGCTCAAAGTCATCATCATGAGGATACCACAACCCAAGTGTGGGTGTACCCTTTAGATAACGAAAAATCCTTTTGACCCCAATAAAATGGTTCACCTTAGGCTTTGCCTAATATCATGAACATAAACATGTAGCATACATGATATCAGGTCGTGAGGCAGTGAGATACATGAGAGATCCAATCATCCCTCGATACATAGTGGCATCTACCAGATCACCATTCTCGTCGGGTGCTACATCATGGTTCGTAGCAAGTGGAGTTCTAGCTGTAGAAGCATTCTCCATGTCAAACCAACTAAGAATATCACCTACATACTTGGTCTGATGTAGGAAAATCCCATTTGGTGTCTGATCCACCTGTAACCCGAGAAAGAACTTCATCTCTCCCATTGCACTCATATCAAACTCCGCCTTCACTACTGCTTCAAACTCTTTACATAATTCTTCGTTCTTGGAACAGAAGATTATGTCATCGACATAGATTTGTACCAACAGTAAATCCCCATCTTTTTCCTTGATAAACAATGTTGTATAGTCTATGACTCCCCTGCGAAAACCATGTTTCACAAGATGCGTCGAGAGTTTCTCATACCATGCCCTCGGAGCTTGATGAAGCCGCATATCGCCTTTTTGAGTTTGTAAACTCTGTCCGATGATATGGATCCTTAAATCCCTCGGGTTGACTAACATACACTATCTCTCAGATTTCACGATGAAGGAACACACTCTTCACATCTAGTTGATAAAATTTGATCTTCATATAAGATGCATAGGCAAGGAAGATGCGGATTGCTTCCATTCTTGCCACGGGTGCAAACACTTATTGTAGTCAATACCCTCAACTTGTCGAAATCCCTGAACAACAAGCTGAGCCTTGTTTCTGATGATCACTCCTTGATCATCTTTCATGCATTTCAAGACCCATTTGGTGCCAATGACCTTAGCACCTTTAGGTCTATGCACTAGAGTCTATACACCCAACTTCTTGAACTGAAGAAGTTCTTCTTGCATGGCACTACCCATGCCTCATCATTCAGGGCTTCACTAACATACTTTGGTTCAAACTGAGACACAAAGCAACAATAGGCACCATCGTGAAGGTATCCCTTTTCCATCATAGAGGCATAATCAGCTGAGTACAACTAATTTCTAGTCTGAACTCCTGATCTCACATCTCTTATGACATTATCCAAAGGATGATAGACGTTTAGACTTGAGCTGGGAGTTGTTGGAACAACCACCTCAGAATCAAGATTGTGAACATTTGGTTCTGGATCTAAGGCAATAGGATTCTGAGGTTCAATGGCTCAGAAGCATTACTGTCAGATGCTTATGGACTTGTGGTAGTCGGAACATGTTCATCCTAGTTGTTCTAATCATTCTCCATAGTTTATTCATCAGAGGAAGAGTCACTCACATCAAGTGCTCCCCCTGAGTTGGTAGATGATTGACTTTATGAACCGGATGGTGTTGAATCTTAAGACGGTGTGTTCAAGACATTGTACATCATCTTGTTTGCCAACTCATCTTTGGAAGTGGAGAGAGGTATGTTGAAGGACTTGAAGAATCCATCATAGTCAAAGAAGTAAGTAGGCCCTTTTCCAGCAGGTGGTGTGATGTATCTCTGAACATTAACATTACACCACATCTCTACTTGACCCGTTGAGTTGTTGTAAACTCTTTTGTTTGGTATGTTGTATCCTAGAAAGATCCCTTCATTAACCTTCTCACTGAATTTTCCCTCCCGAGTCTTCTTCAGTAGGGTGCACGGAGCTCCAAACGGCTCGAGATACTCTAAGTTAGGTTTACGTCATTGTAGTAACTCGTAGCACGTTTTTCCATGGCGTTTAACTACCAGAACTTGATTGAGCGTATAACATGCATTTGCAACAGCCTCATTCCAGAATTGAATAGGCAGTTTCGAGTCTGCTAGCATAGTCCGTGCGGTCTCAATCAAGTTGCAATTCTTCCGTTCAGCAACACCGTTCATCTGAGGAGTGTAGGCAGAGGTAAATTGATGCACAATTCCCTTTTCCTTGCAGTAGGCCTCCATCCACTGATTCTTGAACTCGGTTCCATTGTCTGAGCGCACTTGTCGCACTTTCAGCATGTATAAAGATTCCAGTGTAGTTACTAATTCCTTGAAGGATTCAAATGTTTCTGATTTGGACTTCAGAAACATTACCCAAGAGAATCTTGAGTAGTCATCAGTAACTACGTAGTAGTACAAGTCGCCTGCGATGCTTCTTGTACTGACTGGACCAAACAGATCCATGTGAAGAAGCTCAAGAGGTATTTCTATGGAATGAACATTCTTTTCCTTATGAGACTTCTTTGTCTGTTTGCCCTTCTTGCACACAACACAGAAATCCGGGAGTTGGAAGTTTTTGACGTTCACTCCCCTCACTAGATCATTCTGGATCAAGTGATTCATCTTCCTTGGATTTATGTGTCCTATTCTCCTATGCCAGGAAATGGAATCCTTTTCAGTAGCTTTGGACAAGAAGCATTGAACTTCACGATCGTAGTGGAGGCCTTTGAAAGATCCAAGACATAAAGATCATTATATCTTGAAGCTAGCATTAGGACTTGGTCCTTCGAGATCACGTAGTCCTTCTTCAGAACATAGAACTTCTTGTTGTCAAAGACTACTTTGAAGCGTTTATCACATATTTGAGAAACAAAGAGTAAGTTATTTTGTAATTGTTGGGCATAGTTTACCTTGTCAAACTTAACTTTCTGATTTCCCACTTCCCCTTGGGCTGTGATATACTCGCCTTTGTTTCCAGCAAATGAAACATGCCCTCCTTTGATTTGTCTGATGTTTGATAAGAGAGCTCTGTTCCCCGTCATGTGCCTGGATGCTCCGCTATCTACAATCCACGTGTTAGTCTCAGCACTATAGCGAACACCCTGCACATTCAATGAAAACATTAGTTCATGTTAGGAACCCAAGCCTTCACTGGCTTGGGTTTCCCCGAGGCATCACATAGCATAAACTCAACCCATTGACCATTTGAGGTTGAGGGAAGCTCAGATGTCTATTTGTTCTCATTTTCAGACTCTGAGGTGGATTTTTCTTTCCATAGGGCAGCTTTGTGTAAGGCTTGTTTGTAATAAACAGATGGTTGGCTGATGGGTTGAACTTTGGATTCACTATTCCTTTTTGGAGGTGTCACTGAGTTCCTCTTAAAAGATCTAGTTTTAGATGCAGGAAGTTCAACTTTCCTCCTTGGTGTCTGATAATAAGGAAAATTAGACGCAATGTGACCGTACTCTCCACAATTGTAGCAAGATCTGCTTTCAACTTTATGGTTTATTTGTTTTTGTGGAGATGTAGGTGTCACACGAATGACCTTATTTTGTTTAGATTGAGACACTTATTTGTTGGATGTATGGTCGGGTTTTACAAACTTAATTGCTTTACCTGGTTTTACATCTTTTATTTCTTGTTTACCTGGACTTTGACATGATAATGGTGATTGATTAGGTTTTATAGTCTTTTGGGGTTCTGATTTGACTTTGTTTGAACCTGACTTTAAATTAACCTTTTCAAACTCTTTTTCCACGTTAACACAAGGCATCTTTCCTTTTGCCTTAGAAGTGGACTCATTTTGTTTAGTGCCAGATTCAATTGGTTTACTTGTGGAATCTGGGTCACTAACAAGAGGAGTGGTCACCACATGATCCTTGATGTGGTTAGTATTAATTGGTTTACTTTTGGTGTTCATCAAGGTCTCAGGTGGTGGCGGAACCACTTTGTATCCCAATCCCTCCCCGTTGTTTCTTCTCTCACTAAGTGTTGGACAATGTGAGATGAGCTTGTCCAACTGTGCAGTTTTTGTTTTAAGGAGTTGACTTCTACTTCTAAAACTGCTTTCTGCTTGTTAGTGTCCTCTAGGGAGTTAAGATAGTATCTAATGTCATTAGCTTGGTTAAAGGCAACTACTTCTATTTCCTTAAGCTGTTTGTTCAAAAGGTCTATCTTTTCCTTGTAACTGTGCTCATTTTGCTTTAAAACTCTATTAGCTTTAGTGCATAGTTCCAAATCCTTTACCAGGCTATCATTATGATCTAATAACCTAGCAAATTTTAAATCTATGCTTTCTCTAAATTTATTACAATCAGAACAAGCATGATTATTAAACAATTGGTTAGTAGTACTTACCTGAGATGTTGAAGAGGAATCAGCCATGTGTGCAGAATCTGTTGTCTCTGGTTCTGGTGATTCTGACGTTGATGTCGATTTTTCTTCTTCAGGCAGGTGGTTGGCCACAGGTGCAGTTTCTTCAGAATTGGACATCGTGAGCTCTACTGCTATATCTCCCTCACTGGCGGAATCGTCATCAATGTCCTCCACACTAGCTATGTTGGACTCTCCCGGTGAGACGAACCGAAAGCTCCAGTCCTGTCCTTCATCATCGTTAGCAGTCAAGGCTTTAGGGTCCTTGCTTGATGAAGTAGAATTACTAGATGTGGCTTTGTCCTGATGATTAAAGGACGAGAAGGGATTGCCATTACAAGTCTTCTTTGGCTTCACACACTCCCGTTTGAAGTGCCCCTTCTCACCACAGTAGAAATAGGTTACCTTAGACTTGTCGAAGCCAAAGGTCGTGTACTTGGTTGCAACCAAGTTCTGTCCGGTCCTCTTGACAAACTTTTAGCTTGTCGGATAGCACTTGCTAAGGCCCACATTATATCCATCCGTTCCAACTCCATCTCATCCACCTGTTCATAATCCGCATCTGCCAGGTGGCAATTTCTTATCTTTCCAGCTATAGTCTATCATATGAGTGGACTACAACAGCTAAGAGGTCCATGTGTTCTCTGGCCACCTTAACAGTTATGTTACCGAAGCTATCGGTCTTCAATTTTGCAGCATTTGCTTCAGGTATAATATTCTGGGTACCAGACGACCCTGACGTTTCGGACCCTGAAGTAGATGCTTGTGCTGGACTTACTGAATTTGAGACGAAGGCAATCTACAGTGGTGCTCCAAATGTCTTGGCCGGAGGAGTCGCGTTGTAAAGTGCCAGATTCTGATCATAGTTGGCCTTTTGGGCTCTATACTTCATCCTAAGCTCCTCCATTCTCAGTTTCAGGATGAAGTCATTTATGTCTAACTTCGAGAGCATCCCATTCTGTCTGAGATTTGAAACGAAAGAAGCCCATTTATCTAGTAATCCATCTGCAAAGTTGGATACCTTATCCTCCATTGACGTAGTTACTCCATGAGTGTGCATCTCACTCATCAAGTGGTTGAATCTGTCGATCACATCATCCAAGCCTTCCTTTCCCATTGAAGAGAAGTTGTCAAACTCCTTTTTCAAAGCTTTGGCCTTTATGGCCTTAAGTGAGGCATTTCCGTCATACCTCTTCTTCAATGCATCCCATAATTTCTTTGCTTGAGTATACTCCGAGTACTGATGGAAGATATCCTTCGGAATAGAGTGGGTAAGCAAAGCGTAGACTTTCTTCTCAGTGTTGTGTTTCACCTTTTGTGCATCAGACATGCCACTTAACGTAAGTTTGAAACCGTCAGCTCCTACTGGCATGTTGTACCCCGACTCTATTGCCTCCCACAAATTTGTATCTACTCCATTTAAGTAGATTTCAAAACGTTGCTTCCATTGTGGGTAGTCGTCTAACGTGATAAGCTTTGGGTGTTTATTATGAATTCGTACATCGTTCTCCAATAGCAGTAGATTCTGAATACGAGTGTCTCTACTTGCTGTGTATGTTGAAAACTGGTCCTCCATTTCACTTAACTTTACTATTAAACAAACTATTTATGTGTGCGGATGAAGGTATGCGATTGGGCTTATTCGTGCGATTGAACTAGGCGAATGGTTCAATCATGTGACTGAACTAATGCGGATGAGTCAGTCGGCCGAATGAACTAATGTGGTTGAACAGTCCGAATAGGGTTCTTAGTCGTACGAATGAGGGTACGAATGAGTCCAATCGTGCGTTTGGAGAATGCGAATGAACTCAGTTGTGCGATTAAGCCAATCGTGTGACCGAACCTGCTGAAGTTTGAAAATTCGTAGGTTAAACGTGTTTTGGCCGCAAAAACTCGAATTCTCACAAACCCTAATTGCCGTATGCCGGAAAAACTAAACTTTATGGTTAGGAGACGTCTAAGACACCGTTTGACACAAAAAGATTGCATTTTTAGTGAAAAACACAATTTTTGCATCAAAAATGATTGAATCAACACGTAATCAAGAGCCAAGCTCTGATACCACTTGTTAGGACCGTGTACGGGACGATGTACTAACTGATTAACGTGTAAACCAAATCAAATAGTGCGGAATCCTATTTTATTGGCGATCCAATCAGTGAGAACGCACGTAGAAACAATTATGTAATTGAATGAACGTTAAGAATCGATTAGGAATCGATCTACCGTGATCTATGAACTTGGAGTATGATCTTAGAGGTCTCTAGACGGCTAGGGTATGTCTGGAGTCGAAGTGTGTATCTTGCTTTTTTTTCACGAATTAGGTGGTATTTATAGGTTAGGGTTACTCATTCATGCGACTGAACCATTAGCATGGTTCAGTGGTGCGATTGAGCCATGCGGTTGATCCATTCGCACGACTGAGTGTTCAGTCGTGCGACTGAGTCAGTGGCATGAAGTTGTTCAGGCGTATGGACTATTTAGGTGCATGGACACTCAGTCGCATGGCCATTTGGACGCATGACCACTGTTCGGGCGCATGGTCCAGTCGGACGCATGAGAACTTCACTTAACCAAGTTTGAATGTATTCTTTATTATAACATTATGTATATCAATTCAAACAATCACAAACATATATAATCTAGTCAATATGTGTTACACAACTCATTAATGAAATATTAAACATTATAAATCACAACCAAACATTCTCATTTCATTAAGTACCCAAGCATTACATAAGCGTAAGACATTCAAGACATATTACATTAAGATCCGAATCTAGGTACATATGTATCAACAGATCTAAACATGAGACAAAAGCAATGTTTACAATCGCTAAATGATTACGATTGTGATATCCATTACTATTAAGGTAAAGATGATACGGCCAATGTACTTGATCATAAGGAGAGACATAAGCCTATGCAGGTGTGATCTTATTAGCTGATCATGACATTTGATGTTATAAAGGAAATGATCAAATCTCAAGAAGAAGCTTTCAAGTCTAGTTAGATTGACAATAAACAGACGAAAAATAGGGTCGTGGATTTGGAAAAAAAATGCTAATGGTGTCAAAACCAAGTTCAGGTGGATATGGAGTCCTTGTTACGGGGATCTTAGAACAAGAGTCTTTGACGAAGCTTAGAATACTCGATAATGAATTTATCCAAGCACTATGAAGATGGATCATAACTTAACAAACAAATGATAGTCTAGGATGAGGGTTAATATGGCTTAGTACATATGGAAGTGGTTGACATGCCTACAAGGACAAATGATAGTCTAGGAGAGTTATAACACTTAGCAGATCAAATAAGGGACCGTTTTATGATGAAACAAAGAACACAAATAAAAGAATAAAACAAAATCAAGAACACTCAAATATGGTTTTCAAAAATGATGTATATTGCTCTAAAGTTCTTACAAGTGCTACAAGGCTTACCTCCTAAAATACAAGTAGTTGAGATACTTTATACTACATCCTACAACCGAATATACTTTGAATGCTAGCTAGAAACACTAATCTTAAGAACAAGATCAATGTAAAGTCAAAACATAGATTGCCTTTTGACTAGTGACTATAATATGCCATAGCTCAATTCCTTATCTATTACTAAAAGGATAAAAGTACATAGTTGGAAAGTTACAGTCTCAACACTTTATTCTACAGTTGACAAAAGTATGGAATTTTCACCAACTCATGCAAGTTGGTGAGTGTCTAGAGATGGCAACAGAAAGGTGTTTAAGCTTTTGTCAAAAGTATGTCAGAGAAGACATGCCTTCTTTTTCTTTGGAAGAAATCAGTCTTGGCTTCGAAAGACTTTGTCTTTGAAGCTTCGGAAGACTTCATCTTTGGCTCCAAAAGAATTGGTCTTTTGGCGTCGATAGATTTGATACTTAGTATAATTTTCTAAGTTATATCAATCTTCCAAGGTAACTTCCTTGTACATAATATTTGCACACTGAAAGCTCTTTGGTTGTGTCAACGTTTATGTGTAATCTTTACAAACTCCCCTAGCCTGATGCTACCAAAACTGAAGGAGAACCTTGAAGCTTGATCTTTATTTGTGACAGTCTTCATCAGAATCAAGACCATCCATAATCATCAGTTGGTTAGGATTCCTCAGACTTTAAAATTTTCTCCTTAAGTCATAAAGGTCATAAGAGGGAGCTCAAGTATGTTTTCCAGAAGTACATGTCTTGACCCCCTTTATCTCTACTCATATACCATCTGTCTAGGTTAGTAGCAAATACCCAAGACAAGATGGGTCTCTCAGTAGCAAGAGGCTCTACTATGAGTGGACTTTGTTGTGCAGCCTTTTCTTGCGCATCCTTAGGATGTTCTAACCCAATTTGAGGTGCAGAGGCAGATGCCTTAGAGTTCTTATTCTTCTTCTTTTTCTTGTCCCTTCTGATGGCCATCCTTTTCCTTTTTCTGTAATTTAACTCATCAGGCTATGTTATAGTAATAGATGGTTCTGTTTATCCTTCTCAGTTAGGTTCTTTTCCTTTACATGTTCAGAAGTAGAAGGATTAGAAACATGTTATGGATCAGAAGATGAAGCTAGTTGTGATGTAGCATTAGGTCCAGGTTGTGTTGTCTCTTGTGGTTCAACCTTGACCTCAGCTTTGGGTGTAGCCTGACTTGGTAGAGAATGAAAGTCAACCTAATCACCCTTTTTGATCTTCTGTTTGATCACTCTAATGTACTCATCCATGATGGATAGAGACATTGAACCAAGTCTCCTTTCTATTAAATCCATACAGCTTAAAGAATCTCACTATCTTTTGTCTGTCAGCAGAGTTCTTCTGATTGCTTTGATGGTGGCTCTTGACTTTGCAGCCACTTCTCTCATCTTCCTCTTAGAAGCTTTTTGCTATTTTAGCACTTCTTGCTCGAGTTTCTTGAGGTACTAAAACTCAATTTATTCATAAGATAAGGGAAGAATATCTACTGCCAAATAGAGACCTATAGCACTTAAGTAGGTAGTCATGTTTGGGCTGTCTTCTTCCTATAAGGCGTCGATCCCAGGAAGTCTCACAGTTGGTTAATCATAACATAAAATCATTTTAATAACCAAAACATTGCAATGGAATTAAATAGACATTCATTAGAAACTTGTAAACCATATTGTACTCATACATTTATCTTTCAAATAGAATAAAAATATAGTACTTTGTCTTAAACAAAAATCAAAGATTTCCTAAACAAGGCTGCCATCCATTGCCATCCAAGTAGCTTCCCACCTTGTTCCATCCTCAGCAGCATCATCTACCTGCCAACTATCATGTGTGAAGGTCAGCTTTGTTGAGAGTGAGTTCTACTTTTAAACTTTATCCTTTTTATAATGACCATGCATAAATCATAATATATAACATTGGCGTCTTAATAAGCATTCTCATTATCTTTTATTATTTCATTATCTTTCCCTTTATCATAAACGAGATTGCACAAAGCAAGAGCTCCCTCTTTATCGAAAACGAATGTCGATCCTTGTCGATACACATGAAAACAGTAGCTAACCCCCGACAGTTGATCCACACTACAAGGCACATAGTCGGCTCATCAATACAGACACATCATCATACATCAGACTCATATAAGTGAAGTCTATCATAGTGCTTGCAAGACTTTTCATCATCAAAAGGGCCCAGGGTAACATTCGTTAAGTTCCACTTCTCATAATATTAATTTCCACTTTAATATGCAATACTTAACATATTAAGTACATAGCATGCAAAGTTCAAGTCATTATAGAACATATCCGACCCTCCATGGGACAACGGGAGTTCGGGGTGGCAGCCCCTGATAGCGGGGTCCTAGGGGTAGCAGCCCCTAGTAGGGTCTAAAGGGCAACGCCCCTGACTGGGGTCCTAGGGGCAGCAGCCCCTAGTGGGGTCCAAGGGGCGAAGTAATTTTAGTTTTAAACATTTATATAGCATATTTTGTTATAAAATATTGTCATTTAAAACCTATAGTTAGTATGTATAGTAACCGCAAAACATGGAAAAACTAGCAAATAAGGGATCTAAAACTCACTTGGATGCAGTGAGTAGCTTCAAAACTAAGCTTTCTAAGGTAGAATCACACTACAATGCATGAAGATAAGTTAATGCTCAAAGGGGATAATTTCTACCAAAATTCGTTGCTAATTTCGCTGCCAGATAAGTAGATTCACTGCTAGTTTCGTTGCAAGTTTCGCTGACAGTTTCGCTACCAGCTTTGCATGGTAGTTTCGTCCAACTTTTGTTGAAATTCCATGGCTGGGAAATACCCACGAAACTATAGTTTCATAGAAAACACATAGTTTTGCAGCTTGAACACTCAATTTCGCTGGATGCACAAACAATGTCGCAGAACGCATAAAAATTATAAACCTGCCAGTTTTAACCCAAAATTACAACTTTTTACATCCAAACCTTAGTTTATCATCCATAAGGCAATATCTAAGCTTTTTACATGTTTCTATATGTAAAAATGTGACCTTTATGCGATTCTTTGCAACTTTTCAAAACCTAAAACCCTAGAATTTGGGTTTGATCTACAGAAGGGTTTAGAGGCTGATTCTTACCTGGATTTCGTACTCCTTTCTTCTGGTTTGATGCTCTTGCACACAAATCCTCAATCCCTTCTCCAAAGAATCTCCAAATCTAGAGTTTTCTTCACTTTCTCTCTCTATTTTCTCTCTCTAGAACTTGGTGGCTAGGGTTGCAAATGAGGGAGATGATGGCCGATTAGGTGGGTTAAAGGGCTAATCATGGGCCCATAATCACATAGGCTCTTGCCTATAAGCCTAGTTTAGCGCATAACCCATTTCCTTCCTTTATTTTTTATTAAATACCCACTAATTAATCCCATTAGCATTGATGACTCGTTTTGACATATAAGGGCATTACAGTTCCTTACCTCTCTGAGTTTGTTGCTCAGTAGCCATAACCTCTGCCTTTAGGCTTTCTTGAATGGGGAGAGATCAAGAGCTTTGTTGAGTCTATTTTTTCTTTGATTTTAAGGATCAATTCTAAATCCTCAGCTTCCTTTCTCTCCTTTGACACTTCCATGTCAGCCAGACTATTCAATTCCTTCAAAGGAAGATAGATGTGTTTATCAAAATTGTACTTCCTAGACCCGAGATAGTTGAATCTGGATACCCTCAACTCATCTTCTTAAATTCTTGGCCTGGTGGCAACCCTAATTGTAGCTTCCATAAAGCCAGTGGTCTTACTTGAACTCTATCCCCTTATCTTCCTCTTCCTCTCTCTCCTCCTCTTTAATCTCCTAGAGGTCATATTCCTCTTCCTTTTGTCTCTCACTAGCCTGTGTGACTTGGGATGGAGAGAGCTTTGGCCTTTATTATTTGGTGTTACATATGCGCTTAGCAAGAGAGAGGCTGTAAGATACCTTCACCAACTGGTGCCTCACCGAGGGTAATTGTTATTGAAGTAGTTCCTGTCTCTAGGTTCATAGGCTCAACTATTGGGCCTTCAGCCAAGGTTTTCCCTTCAAAGCTAATCTTAGGATCCACCTTAGTATCTAGTTGACCAACAGTCTTGCTTGCTAGCCTTTGTCTATATAGCTTGGTTATGCTTTTGAAGTATTTAAGCATCCTATATTAAACCCTACCAGCTAACCTAGTAGCTTGCCTACTTTGACATGGATTCACAAGGGGCCAGTTTCATTAAATAGGTGCTCTCATAGTATCTCAGGTTGTGAAAGTTAAAGACTTCTTGTTTTCCCTGAGACCTAGAGATTAACACGGATCTCCTATTATCATCATACCTCTATCCCACTATTGGTTTTTCAGAAGGGTGGGATGGGGTAGACTTTGCCCTTGGTATACCCTTCTCAAACAAGATTTGAATTAGTGAACCATATCAATGTGGTCCTGAGAAGGTTGTTGAGTATGTACAACTGCAAGTAAGGGTGTTGAGTTCTTAATGTCCATACTCTGGGCAGAACTCCAAGGTGTTGTGATTGTAGGTAGGACTTTCTCTCCCTTTTTGGTATCATCCCCCTCTCGCACAAAGGAGCTAAGGGTTAGGTCCACCACATCCACTTGTTCTCGTGGACCTGGTTGAGTTCGCCTGACAGGTCTTTTAGCTAACTTACCCTTGAGATCGGTGATCTCAAGTTGCTAGTCGCTAACCTATCTTTGTAAGGTAGCCACCTGAAATTCTAGGTGACTAAACTTTGAAACTAAATATGTGCATGTTTTATTCATTTTTACACCTTTAGTTGTAAACTCCCCTCATCTTCATTTGAAGAATCATGGGGGGATGAGAGAGTAGGACTGAAGTCTTCTTTATCCGTAGCTTGAGGTTCTTTGCTGTTAAATTTCCACTGCACCATGACACCTTCAAGAGAAGTGTAAATGGGTTGGGTTGCCATAGTTGTGGTTTCACTGATTTAACCACTTGAAGAAGTGAGAGCATATTCTATATAAACTTCCTGAACAGGTTAAGGGAGGTCCACCTTAGTTGGCGTTAGATGATGTGGGCTAGATATGGGTGATTCAATAGCACTCATCTCTCCTTGAGCAAGGGTGGAGAAGAGAGATTCATGGTACCCACTAAAGCTTATATCCTTATCAAATTCGTGGTTGTGGATTGATTGGTTGAGATCTAGTGGTTGGGGATGGTGGCTTTCCCCTGAAGGTTGAACACTAGAGTTTTGAGACTTAGAGTGAAGGCTTAAGGATGGAGTAATGGCTTATCTTGTTGAGTATGATCAACCTCATTACTGATTAAAGAAATGATGAGAATGACTCCTACTCAGGAGAAATAGGAGCTCTATTTTCAACTTCCTCCTGCATGGGTAAGTGTATGGGGGCCTCCATATCCTGAGTAGTTTGTGAATGGGTTTGTTTGGATCTTCTTGAATAGCTGAGGGTGATTTGTGTCTGTGTAGGTGGTGCAGATGTAGAAGGTGTGGTTTAATATTGGCTTGTGTTACAAAGTTGTCACCTTAAGCATTAAGCTCTAATATTTTTGGGACTAGGGTTGTTTCTACCCCTGAGAAGCCAACAAATGAATTTCTCACCAATTTGAAGATACCGGTCTTTAGCTGTCCCAATTTAAGAGTAGTACATGTTCCGCTTAACTGTGGGCCCAATTCCAAAGGTAATTTGTCTTCTAAAGTTTTGATAAAAAAATCCAAAGCCAATTTGACTTCGGATGATATTGCTTAGCTTGATAAAATTAGCTTTGGAAGAAAAAAATACTTAGAGTATTTCTTCTTCCGAGATATAGTTGGTTTCCGAAGATATTACACCTCAAAAGATTTATTCATAATATGAATAAAGCTTCAAGACTTAATTGCTTTTGGAAGAAAATTATCCTTCAAAACATACAAGTACTTAGAAGTGTTGATACACTTATGTACCTAGATCCTGATCTCAATGTATTATGTGTTAAATGTCTTGCACTTATGTAATAATGGATACTTAATGAAATGATAATGTTTGGTTGTGATTTATAATGTTTAATATTTCATTAATGAGTTGAGATACGCATATTGACTAGATTATAAAGGTTTATGATTGTTTGAATTAATGTGCATAATGTTATAATAATGAAAACATTCAAACTTGGTTAAGTGAAGTTCTCATGCGTCCGACTGGACCATGCGCCCAATAGTGGTCATGCGTCCGAATGGCCATGCGACTGAGTGTCCATGCGCCTAAATAGTCCATACGCCTGAATAGCTTCATGCGTCTGACTCAGTCGCACGACTGAACATTCAGTCGTGCGAATGGATCAACCGCATGGCTCAATTGCACGAATGAACCAAGCTCATGGTTCAGTCGCCCGAATGAGCAACCCTAACCTATAAATACCACCTAATTAATGGAAAAATAGAATAATTGAAAAACATTGAATACACTTCGAATCCACACGTACCCTAGCCGTCCAGAAGCCTCTAAGTTCGTACTCCAAGTTCATAGAACGCTGTAGGTCGATTCCTAATCGATTCTTGATGTTAGATTGAATTCATTATTGTGTCTACGTGCGTTCTCACTGATTGGATCACCAATCAAATAGGATTCCATACTATTTGGTTTGGTTTAACACGTTAATCAGTTGGTGTTTTGTTCAAATACCAGATCCTAACAAGTGGTATCAGAGCATTGGCTCTTGATTACGTGTTGATTCAATAGTTTTGATACAAAAGTTGTGTTTCTTCATCAAAAACGCAATCTTTTTGTGTGTCACGGAGTCTTAGACGTTTCCTGACCTAAAAGTTTAGTTTTTCCGGCATACGGCGATTAGGGTTTGGTAAAATTCGAGTTTTTAAAGCCAAAACATGTTTAACCTACGAATTATCAAACTTCAGCAAGTTCAGTCGCACGATTGGCTCAATCGCACGATTGAGTTCATTTGCATCTCCAACCGCACAATTGGACTCATTTGTACCCTCATTCGCACGACTAAGAACCTCATTCGGACTGTTCAACCGCATTAGTTCATTCGGCCAACTGACTCATCCACATTTGTTCAGTCGCACGATTGAACCATCCGCATTTGTTCAATCGCCCGAATAAGCCCAATCGCATACCTTCATTCGCATACATCAACAGTTTGTTTAATTGTAAAGTTAAGTGAAATGGAGGACCAGTTTTCAGCATACATAGCAAGTAGAGATACTCGTATTCAGAATCTACTGCTGTTGGAGAACGAAGTGGGAACTCATAATAAACCCCTGAAGCTTATAACGTTAGACGACTACCCATAATGGAAGCAACGTTTTGTAATCTACCTAAATGCTGTAGATACAAATCTAACGTTGAAGGAAGAGGAGCTAAGGATGAAGTATAGAGCCCATAAATGACTTCCATTATGGGTAGTCGTCTAACGTTGCTTTGTAGGTAGATTGAAGGAAGAGGAGCTAAGGATGAAGTATAGAGCCCAAAAGGCCAACTACGATCAGAATCCTGCATCTACAATGCAACCTCTCCGGTCAAGATATCTGGAGCACCACTACAAACCGCCTTCGTCTCAATCGTAGCAGTTCCAGCACAAGCGTCAACTTCAGGATCCGAAACGTCAGGGTCGTCCAGCACCCAGTATATGATACCTGAAGCCAATGCAGCAAAACTAAAAACCGACAACTTCGGGAATGTGACTGTTGAGGTGGCCAAAGAACACATGGACCTCTTAGCTGCTGTAGTCCACTCCTATGATGGACTAGTTGCTAGAAAGATAGGAAATTGTCACCTGGCAGATGAAGATTATGAACAGGTGTACGAGATGGAGTTGGAACGTATGGATATAATGTGGGCTTTGGCAAGTGCTGTCCGACGAGCTAAAAAGTTTGTCAAAAAGACCGGACAGAACTTGGTTGCGACCAAAGACACAACCTTTAGCTTCGACAAGTCAAAGGTTACTTGTTTCAACTGTGGTGAGAAGGGACACTTCAAGCGGGAGTGTGTAAAGCCAAAGAAGACAGGGAACGGTAATCCCTTCTCATCATTCAGTCGTCAAGACAAAGCCACATCTAGCAGTTCTACCTCATCTAGTAAGGACCCCAAAGCCTTGACTGCTAATGAGGATGAAGGACAGGACTAGAGCTTTTGGTTCGTGTCACCGGGGGAGTCCAACATAGCGCATGTGGAGGACATTGATGACGATTCTGCTAGTAAGGGAGACATAGCAGTAGAGCTTGCGATGTCAAATTCTAAAGACACTGCACCTGTGGTCAACCACCTGCCTGAAGATGAAAAATCTGCATCAACGTCAGAATCACTAGAACCAGAATCAACAGATTCTGTACTCATGGCTGATTCTTCCTCAACATCTGAGGTAAGTACTATTGACCAGTTGTTTAATAATCATGCTTGTTTAGATTGTAATAAATTTAGAGAAAGTATAGATTTAAAATTTGCTAGGTTATTAGATCATAATCATAACCTAGTAAAGGACCTGGAACTGTGCACTGAGGTAAATAGAGTGTTAAAACAAAATGAGCACAGTTATAAGGAAAAGATAGACCTATTGATTAAACAGCTTAGGGAAACAGAGGTAGTCGCCTTTCACCAAGCAAATGACATTACGTACTATCTGAACTCCTTAGAGGACACTAAGAAGCAAAAGGCTGTTTTAGAAGTAGAAGTCAACTCTTTAAAACAAATGCTGCATAGTTGGACAAGTTCATCACACATGTCCAACACTTAGTGAGAGAGAGAAATAATAGGGAGGGGCTGGGATACAAAGTGGGATACAAAAGCAAACCTATTAACAATAACCCCATCAAGGATCACGTGGTGTCCACTCCTCTTGTTAGTGATCCATATGCTGTAAGTAAATCAAATGAATCTGACTCTAAACAAAAGGAGGCCACTTCAAACGCAAAAGGGAAGATGCCTTGTGTTAACCTGAAAACTGAATTTGAAAAGGTTAACTTAAAGTCTGGGTCAAACCAAGTCAAACAAGAACCCAAAAAGACTATAAAACCTAATCAATCACGAGCTTCATGTCAAAGTCCATGTAACAAGAGATAAAAGTTGTAAAACCAGGTAAGGCAATTAAGTTTGTAAAACCAAGTCATACATCTAATAAAGAAATGTCTAAATCCAAGCATAATAAGGTCAACTACGTGACTTATACATCTCCACCAAAACAAATAAACCGTAAAGTTGAAAGCAGATCCTGCTATAATTGTGGAGAGTATGGTCACATAGCGTCTCAGTGTCCTTATTATCAGACATCGAGGAGGAAAGTAGAACTTCCAATATCTACACCTAAATCTTTTAAGAGGAACTTTGTGATGCCTCCAAAAAGGTCTAGTGAACCCAAAGTTCAATCCATCAGCAGTCGTCTGTCTATCACAAACAGGCCTTACACAAAGCTGGTCTATGGAAAGAAAAATCCGTCTCCACGTCTAAGAATGAGAACAAACCAAAATCTGAGCTTCCCTCAACCTCAAATGGTCAATGGGTTGAATTTATGATGTGTGATGCCTCAGGGAAACCCAAGCCAGTGAAGGCTTGGGTTCCTAACATGAACTAATGTTTTCATTGAATGTGCAGGGTGTTCACTATAGTGCTGAGACTAACACATGGATTGTAGATAGCGGAGCATCTAGGCACATGACAGGGAACAGAGCTCTCTTATCAAACGTCAGACAAATTAAAGGAGGGCATGTTTCATTTGCTGGAAACATTACAGCCCAAGGGGAAGTGGGAAATGAAAAGGTTAAGTTTGATAAGGTAAATTACATCCAACAATTACAAAATAACTTGCTTTCAGTCTCTCAAATTTTTGATAAAGGATTCAAGGTAGTCTTTGACAACAAGAAGTGCTGCGTTCTAAAGAAGGACTACATGATTCCGGACAACCAAATTCTAATGTCAGCTTCAAAATATAATGATCTTTATGTTTTGGATCTCTCAAAGGCCTCCACAACGGATCATGAAGTTCAGTGCTTCTTGTCCAAAGCCACTGAGAAGGATTCCATCTCTTGGCATAGGAGAATGGGAAACATAAATTCGAGGAAGATGAATCACTTGGTCCAGAATGATCTAGTGAGAGGAGTAAATGTCAAAAACTTCCAACTCCCGGATTTCTATGTTGCGTGCAAAAAGGGCAAACAGACAAAGAAGTCTCATTAGGAAAAGGAAGTTTATTCTATAGAACTTCCTTTTGAGCTCCTTCACATGGATCTGTTTGGTCCAGTCAGTACGAGAAGCATTGCAGGCGACTTGTATTGCTATGTAGTTACAAATGACTACTCAAGATTCTCTTGAGTAATGTTTCTGAAATCCAAATCAGAAATATTTGAATCTTTCAAGGAATTAGTAACTACACTGGAATCCCTATACAAGCTGAAGGTATGATAGGTGCGCTCAGACAACCGAACCGAGTTCAAGAATCAGTGGATGGAGGCATATTGCAAGGAAAAGGGAATTATGCATCAATTCACCTCTGCCTACACTCCTCAGATGAACGGGGTTGCTGAACGGAAGAATTGTAGCTTGATAGAGACGGCACGTACTATGCTGGCAGACCTGAAACTGCCTATTCATTTCTGGAATGAAGCAGCAGCAAATGCATGTTACACGCTTAATAGAGTTCTGGTTATGAAACGCCATGGAAAAACGTGCTACGAGTTACTACAATGACGTAAACCTAACTTGGAGTATCTCGAGCCGTTTGGTGCTCCATGCACCCTACTGAAGAAGACTCAGGAAGGGAAATTTAATGAGAAGGTTGATGAAGGGATTTTTCTAGGATACAACATACCGAACAAGAGAGTTTACAACAACTCAACAGGTCAAGTAGAGGTGTGGTGTAACGTTGATGTTTAGAGATACATCACACCGCCTGCTGGAAAAGGACCTGCTTACTTCTTCGACTACGATGGATTCTTCAAATCCTTCAAGATTCCCTTTTCTGCTTCAGAAGACGAGTTGGCAAACAAGATCATTTATGATGTCTTGAACACACCGTCTTAAGATTCAACACCATCCAATTCACAATGTCCATCATCTACCAATTCAAGGGGAGCACCAGAGGTGAGTGACTCCTCCTCTGATGAAGAAAATGAGGAAAATGATCAGAACAACCAGGATGCACAGGTTCCTCTTACCTCAAGTCCTCAAGCATCTCATAATGAAGCATCTGAGATGTCAGAACCTCAGACTCCTATTGCCTCAGATTCAGAACCAAATGTTCATAATCTTGGTTCTGAGGTAGTTGTTCCAACAACTCCTGGCTCACGTCTAAAAGTCTATCATCCTTTGGATAATATTATAGGAGATGTGAGATCAGGGGTTCAGACTAGAAATCAGTTGTACTCAGCTGATTATGCCTCTATGATGGAAAAGGGATACATTCATGATGGTGCCTACCACTGCTTTGTGTCTCAGTTTGAGCCAAAGTATGTAAGTGAAGCACTGAATGATGAGGCTTGGGTGAGTGCCATGCAGGAAGAACTTTTTCAGTTTAAGAAGTTAGGTGTATGGACTCTAGTAGATAGACCTAAAGGTGCAAAAATCATCGGTACCAAATGGGTCTTGAAATGCAAGAAAGATAATCAGGGAGTGATCATCAGAAACAAAGCTCGGCTTGTTGTTCAGGGTTTTCGACAAGTTAAGGGTATCGACTACAATGAAGTGCTTGCACCAGTGGCACGGATGGAAGCAATCCACATCTTCCTTGCCTATGCATCTTATATGAAAATCAAAGTTTATCAACTAGATGTGAAGAGTGCATTCCTTCATGGTGAGATTCGAGAGACAGTGTATGTCAGTCAACCCGAGGGATTTGAGGATCCAATCATCGGGACAGAGTTTACAAACTCGACAAGGCACTATATGGGCTTCATCAAGCTCCGAGGGCTTGGTATGAGAAACTCTCGACTCATCTTGTGAAACACGGTTTTCATAGGCGATTCATTGACTGTACATTGTTTATCAAAGAAAAGGATGGAGATTTACTGCTGGTACAAATCTATGTCAATGACATAATCTTCGGTTCAAAGAACGAAGAATTATGCAAAGAGTTTGAAGAAGTATGAAGGCTGAGTTTGAGATGAGTGCAATGGGGGAGATGAAGTTCTTTCTCGGGTTACAGGTGGATCAGCCACCAAATGGAATCTTCCTACATTAGACCAAGTATGTAGGGGATATTCTCAGTCAGTTTGACATGGAGGATGCGTCTACGGCTGGCACTCCACTTGGTACAAACCATGATGTAGCACCCAATGAGAATTGTGATCTGGTAGATGCCACTATGTACCGAGGGATGATCGGATCTCTCATGTACCACACTACCTCCCGACCTGATATCATGTATGCTACATGTTTATGCTCACGATATCAGGCAAAGCCTAAGGTGAACCATCTAATTAGGGTCAAAAGGATTTTTTGTTATTTGAATGGCACACCCACACTTGGGTTGTGGTACCCTCATGATGATGACTTTGAGCATATAGCGTATAGCGACTCGGATTACGGCGGCTACAAGATGAACTATAAATCTACATCAGCAGGGTGTCAGTTCTTTGGAAGAATATTAGTAACCTGGCAATGCAAGAAGCAGACCTCGGTTGCATTGTCAACCTATGAAACTAGATACGTTGCTGCTGCAAGCTACTGTTCTCAAATCATATGGATTCAACAGCAAATGCGGGATTACGGTTTGCACTTCTCTTCTACTCCATATTTGTTGATAACTCTGTTGCAATTGCAGTTACTAAGAACCCGGTCCAACATCCTAAGACCAAACACATCGGTATTAAATATCACTTTATATGTGATTGCTTTGAAAAAACTTAATCGATGTGGTAAAAATAAATACGGATTTTAAACGCACTGACCTCTATACAAAGGATTTGACAAACCACGTTTTTTATATTTGTTAGAGGTCAACGACGTTATAAAGAAAAGTGAGGTCATTCCTGAAGATGACTATGTGTAGTCCGATGTGTCGTGTCTAGTTTCTTTTATTTTTTACATTTTTAATTTAATTTTATTTTATTCTCTTGTCTTTGGTTAATGTCAAATTCGTTTCACTACAATTGGTTTATTTCCTTGCCTATTAAAATCCTAAAACGCTACTCTGTGGTGGTTTTATAATTTTAGGGGGAGAATAGGTTTAGGCTATATATATAAAAAAAACGAGGGAAAAGAAGAGCCACGCTGATAATAATAAGATCGTAAGTGTGATACTGATTCAATGTTTGGAATATGATAGTACAAAGGTACAAACCATTTGGGACTTTAAAAATCAAAATTGAAAAAGATGCAAAGCTCAAGTATAATTCTGTGTAGTATGAGCAATATAAAGGAATATGACAGATAAGCTAGCTACCACTAAGGTAACACAAATAAAGTAGACCTAGAGGTTGCTAGACCACAGATGATATATTGGTAGATTCAACACAATAGATGACTAGACCTTTCTGGTGATTTCAAGATTAAACTAAGAGTTTGACTAGCTGTGGGTAACACCTATCCCTGGTTAACACAATCAACAAGATTCCAATAAGGGGTGACAAGCAAAAGAAATACCACAAATGTGTGCGTAAGACCAAAGCATGAGCAAAAGCACATAAAACAATGCAATCAACTGATAACTTCTGTTGTCGGTGAGATCTGTGCAAAAAGAATGAAAATGCTCAAACAAGAAGATGGGTTATGTGCCTCTCTTCTGTGTGGTGGCACTGACCTAAGGATAAGCATAATCTATATATTCTAGAACTCATTGTTGTTTGCTGCCTCTCTGTTGTGCGGTGGCACTGACCTGAGGATTGGCTTCTCTTTGAAAGTTCTAAGAATAGTCTCTTCTTGAACACTACCCTTAGACGCTCAAAAATCTCCTGAGGAATGTTGATTACTATATAAGTGTGGGATCCACAAACGCTGGTTGAAATAAGAAACCTTAACCTTCACCAATCTGTGTTGAAAGTCTGTGTATAGATTAAGAGGACAAATATACTAACAATCATTGTGGCTACAATTCTTGAAAGTTCAAATCAGTGTGGGGACCTAATGGTACTAGTATGATTTCCTAAATTTGCTAAATGACTCTAGATGAAAAACAAGAATATTGCATCAAAGGTTTTTAGATAACCTGTCCTGAATGATTTGAATATCCTGTATGATTCCAAACCGACTTGGTCTATGTATGATTTAGATGAATTGAAGTTGTCTTTTCCAGATAAATAATTTCTTAGATTTATATCTGAGGACTTAACTCTCACAAAAACACAAAAACATATCTTAGTTTTAAGTTACAGTTTTATTTCTTTTATTTCTGTATAAAGTGTGTCAATTTCAGTTTGCTTAATATCGGACTATGTCATGGAACTTGATAGGAATCTTATCATCTAAACGGTCACGTCTGAGGTGACCACACGTGCTTTCAAATAAAAATGGGTCACGTTTGAGGTGACAAAATGTTTAAAAGAACCACGTCTGAGGTGGTCAAAAGCTTTTCAAGTTAAAATGATCATGTCTGAGATGATCAAGTGCACATAACGTTTATTCAAAAGTTAAAAAGGGTGTAATTTGTAAAATGGTCATAAAGTCAAATTCATGAGTCTGACCCATTCACACGAATGGACCATGAGTATGGACCAATCATGCGAATGGACCATACTCATGCATTAAACAGCCGAATGGACATGAGTATGACCCATTCACCCGAATGGCTTATCTGAATGACCCATTCGACCGAATGAGAGTGTGGGAATGAGTCAGTCGACCGACTGAGCTCTAGTTGGCCGACTGAAAGTGCATGACTAAGCCAATTTCCCGACTAAGTTCCATTCGCCCGATTGAGCTTAGATTCAGTATAAATAGGGCCACAGTCGATCGCATTCAGCTCATCACCTCCAATCGCCCTTATATCGCACATCCTACCGTTACGCTGCCAAAATTTATTTAGACCTTGATTATACTTTCCTATTGATCTTCTGACGTGTGTGTGCATTTATACAGGTAGAATGTGTTGAAATCTCACAAGAATCAGAAGATATGGTGCCCTAATTAGTGATTCACGACTGAAACAAGAAACGAGCCACTCAATGGACTAATGACCTACTGAAACCATGTAAAATGTTAAAAATAATGTTATTAGGTTATTAGTTAAGTGATTGCGAATCTAAAGAACCTATACACAATGTTAATTTCATGAATTGGTCAAGATTCGAAGCTAAGTAGACCGAATAGTAGGTCATGTGACTGGTCGTCAGGATGAATGAACTCAATTGCACGATTGAGCTGGCCAAATAGCTCAATCTGCCGAATGAATCATACGAAAGAGCTCAGTCGGCCGACTGATATAATCACAAGATCAGTCAACGATTGAACTCAGTCGCTGTTCATTCAACCAAATGAGTCTAGTCGCATGACAGTACAACCGACTGAACATAGTCGCATGATTCATTCGCATGAATGAATCAGAATGAATTATATCAAGTAACTTAGAATTGATTTGTGTTATGTGACTGTCTAACGTTTATGTTTCTTGTGTTACAAATCAATGGCTGATAGATGGTTAATTTAGACCACACAACTCAGAATGGTGCCAAGTTTGCTGAGATCATCGCTTTTCTCAAGTGATCGAGGATACACAAAGCCATCTCTACTCCATGCACTCCCTATAGGTCTATACACCAGGCCTTCTGGGAGAATGCATCAGTGGATAGATCACGAGAGCCATATAGCATTAGGTGCTCCATCTTTGGTATGGACATAGAGATTAAGCTGAAGCATTCAGCGTGTACTTGGGTTGGCAGATGATGCTGGATACCCCACCAAGCTACGCCCGCTGACAGTGAGAGGCTGCTTTCTGAGGATTAAGTACGCAAGGGACATCAACTTAGGTGTGCTCAGCAAGAGCAACCTGTGCCCCCAGTATAAGTACTTGGCACATCTTATTCCGAAGTGCATAGCTTCCAAGGGGTGGGTTCGACGATCTATCAGACCAGATACAAAATGCCTATGTGGCACTGGTGCTGAACTACCCTTCAGCTTCTCTAGCATGATCTTCTCTTACCTTGTGGAGAATCTGGAGGCCACGGGGAAAGAGGGTTTTTGTATGTACCCCAGGTTCTTGCAGTTGATTTTGATGAGAAGCTGCCCTCGCTTCCAAAGGAGCGCCACGATGCAGTGGCTTTGGAGATCATGGACGATACGACTCTGGGTCGTATGAGAGTCTACCGGGGTAAGCAGGTCAAGCCCCAGGTAAAGAGGCTTATCGGCCATCTGGCCAAGGAGAACTACGTGGCCCCAGGTAGGCATAAGTGGCGTCACATAGACAGCGACTCAGATGATGAGCGGCTACAGCTCCCAGAGCATGACTCTGATGATGATAGTGGGGATGCTGGAGATGAAGGGCCCACTCAATCAAGGGGCCAACTACTACAAGTGTATCTCCGCATCTGCCCCCACTGGAGATGTAGCAGAGACTGCTGGATTCCATCGGGAATTCATACCTGGGAGGAGGAGGAGGAGGAGGATGAGGAGCCACTGACCCGTACTATGGGCAGCAAAGTAGTTGCCACAAGACGGGGGCTCAGGGCTGTTGGTGAACGCCCCGACGGGTCGGGAAAGGATGATACCGATCCACGTATGCTCCTGACCAGCCGAGTAGTGCCCTAGGGGGAGATCCTCCTCGACTGTTCAAGGAAGAAGAGAGGATGGCTCAGCCCCATGGTATGAAGAAGAAGAAAAGAAGGCTTACTTTCACCATCACTACTTCTGCCACCACTACCACCACCACAGCTACCACCCATACCATACCACCCACTTTCACCACTACACCTCCGCCCTCCACTACAACAGCCTCACCTCCACTAGTGATTCCAACCCCAACCCACTTCAGCTTACCCATCACCACTCACTCATATACCACCTCTCATATTCACCACTGCCACCACTACCAACTCTAGCCACTAGGCAGGACCATCATATTCCCCATCCTTTCCCTTAGGATCATCTCTACCTCCAAGTAGGGTAGAGGAAAAGCTTTCAGCACTAAATCGTATGGTGCTAAAACTGTTAGCAGCGATGATGAGAAGACTGCTCAACTCAGACAGTTAGTAAAGCATACAGCTGCACAATCACAATAGATCTCTTAACAGGCACGCTAGATTGAAGAGCAGGCTCACCAAATGGTGCTTAGAGCCAAGAGATTTCCCAACTCAAGGAGCAAAATGTGTTATCTACAAGGAAGATTAAGGAGTTGGAGGATGCTAAGAGGACCATCCTGCTCAAACTTAAGGGCACAAGGATGAGCCGCAGGATCGGTGTTTGTCACTTGAACACAATGTTTTTCTCTCAAACTCACCTAGAAACACGGATATATGAAGAATCAGTAAGAGTTGATCACAATAGATAGTAAGTAACTAAGAACACAGAATGATAATTTCAAGATACTTTTATATATTGATTCTTAACTCAAAATACAAGGACTCTTACAAGCTGTTAGGATCAGTGATCTACGTTTGATTGATTAGAGAGATTGCAGCGGAAATCAAACATTGAATTAGACAATTCACAAGAATACAGTTGATATTCAAAGTAAGAGCAAACGATTATAGAAAGAATTCTGCAAATCAAATTTACATTCAATATGCCTTTCGTGGTGGCAAATTGTCACACATACAATCAGGTCAATCATCCTTATATAAGAATGCCGTGGTGGAACATTCCTTATATAGGAGATGTGACGTCTGCTGATGTCATTTGATAGTGACATATAACAGAATTATTCAGACTACTGAAAGTTAACACAACTACGAAGATGTCAAAACAACTGACATCTTCTTACAAAAATACTAATTGTTAACTATCACTACAACTACTGAAAAGAAACTACTGAAACTACAACGACTGAAGAACATGCTCTTCAGTCGTTTTACAGATACTGAACCATAAAAGAAAACTACTGAAAGGAAACCATCACAACAACTGAAGAATGCTTCTTCAGCTGTTGTAACAAACTCTGAAGGCTTCAGTACTTGTACTTGAACTTCAGCTGTTGTCATCAGCTGATGTCTTCAGTCTTGTACTTCAGCTGTTGATCTTCAGTACTTTAGTCTTCAGCTGTTGATCTTTAAACTTTGGTCTTCAGCTGTTGAAGTCTTCTGTACTTTAGTCTTTAGCTGTTGATCTTCAGACTTTGGTCTTCAGCTGTTGAAGTCTTCTGTACTTTAGTCTTCAGCTATTGATCTTCAGACTTTGTCAAATAGCTGATCAAGTCTTCAGCAGTTGTTGTGATGTCTGGGACTTAGAGTTTTTCTGATCAGGCTCATTGGTTCTTTGGTCCAACAAACTCTCCCTGAACCAATGCAGCCAAAACCTCTAAACTTATTGAAGATGTCCCACTTATTATGGCAGAAAGATTTGGTCTTTTTGTCTTCTAGAGCAGCTCAGAATTGACCCATGTAAGCACAGGCCTGGGAAGAAGTCTCAATGATCTGTTTGGCAAAGGATGAATGGGAACTCTGTCTTGGGGAAATGGACACAGAGCTGTTACCCCATCCATGAGATCTACTTCCCAACAATGAGTCTATATGACTCCCTTGTATAGGCCTCAAAGAATGTTATCTGTTCCTCCATGGTAAGCTCTTCAGCTCCTCCTTCAAAAAGTGATTCTGGCCCATAATATTCAGATAGGTATTTGACCTGTTTCCCATTTTTGAGTTCCACAGTTATTATTACTCTATAAGCAAATTCATCTGGGTGATTACCCTCTAAGAACAACTGGAGCTCATTCTTTCTAACTTCCCCAAGCCTCTCTATATACTAACCCCTCTTTACCATTTTATTTTCTAGCATCTTTTGTGGGGTCAGGTTAGCTTTATAGGCTTTCTTGAAGTCATCTTGGATTTCCCAAGGTGATACTACAAAGACCAGTGAGATCACTTCATCTACAATCTTCTTCACTTGGCCAATGTATCTCTGTGGAATGTTTTTCATGTGAATCCTATGAGAAACCCTAGGATCAGGAAAAATCCTCACTCTTCCTTTGATATTGAAATGTATGTTTAAGAGTGTAAACCTGAGAGCGTGCTTCTTCATGTTGGTGATTGAAGATGTGGCAGCATATGCTTTGTCAACTCTCCTCAACAATTCCTCATAATGTGTTTATGAAGCTCTTCTTTATAGCTTCACTTTCACAATTTGTCTTTGAGTTTCAGGAGTAATTGGTGGGAGTGACTTGTGGCCTTAGGCAATTGTAAATAGAGAGATTGGCAGCCTATTTCATCTTCATCATTATCTTCTTTTCTTTTCTAGCCTCAGTACCCTTCTCTTCCTCTTCGGGTACATCATCGGCTATGGTTTTGAGGGTAAGGGAGTTGGTTTGGTGGGTTGTGGTTGTGGTGGTTTTTGGGGTAAAGGTTGTTTTTAGGGGGTTTTGGTGTGGGAATTTTGACAGGCTGTTCTAGAATTTTGGATGTGAGTTCGGCTTATATTGCTTGACTAGTTCAGTCCTGCTCCCAGCACCAGCTTCGTTTAAGGCTTCAATAACCAATCCTTTTGTGTATACTTTAGACGAACAGATCTTGGTGGTTATTGCCAAGATGTTGTCCCTGGACCATGCCTTGATTTCAATCAATGATCTACCAAGATACTTTGCTATGAACCTGATCATGATTTCTAGCCTTTCGCTTTCCAACACATCATAACTTGCCCATCTAGCTTGGATTTCTTCAATCTCTAGTCTTATGATTTCTGAGTCAAGTTTTTCAGTGTCGTGACCTTGCCTAAACAACTGATCAATGATGTTATCCATTGATCGGCTGTGTTCGACATCAGCCTTCTTCACCATTGTCTCCAAGTCTGTCTCCTTTTCATTCTTCCTTTTCTTGTATGTGACATGAAAGTCTTTAGTACTCTCAGTCACTTTCTCCATGTCAGCATCCTTCACCTTCTCCTTCTCAGTTTCTTTCCTATCTGCAATCCTCTTTCTTTTTGCTTTCACTGACTGAATCTCCCCTTTTTGGTTGCATTGGTTGCAAGGGGGTTGATTGTCAGAAAGCCTTTTGCTCACAGCATCCTCTATCAAGGGTTGTGTAACTGAGGGAAGCCTCTCACCAAGGGTTTTAAGCACCATATCAGTGATAGTTGATGTGATGAGAGGTAAGGAATGTTGAAAGATAACAGCTATTTGCTCAGGGGGGTTCTGTCCCTGAGAAATAGTACTAGAAGCAGAAGCAGATGGCTGAGTGTTTTGGAGTGGCTATGTGTATGGGAGACTTCAGAGAGGAAGGTGCATCTGTGTGTTTTGAGGGGTAGATGGTCTTTGATCCTGAGAAATTTTGGCAAGCAGCTCTTTGAGTCTGCTCACCTCATCCTCGAGGATGGTGTTTTGGGCTAAAACATCATAAAAGAAGCCCAGGTCATCATCAGTGTTTACTGAATCACCTGACCTCCTGATAGAATCAGGATGAACATGCTCTGAGTGTAGATTAGTAGTAGCATGTGCCCTTGGTCATGGTACCAGGGACTTCCTGCCTCAGGACCATGTCTTCATCGGCAGTTGCCTCTGGTGAGGTCTTATGGATAGTACCAAATTCATCCTGATCATTTGCTGAAGCAGGAGAAGTGGTAGCCTCACCAGAAATTCGAATCTCCATATCTACACTTGGAGATTGAATATGGTAACCCTGGCTGTGGGGTGTCAGAAGCACTTTGGTCCTCCCCTCAATGGTTAGGCATCCCAGTTTTGATGGTATCTGGGGGGAGGTGAGGAATGCAACTGAGTAAGCACTTTGGCAATTATGATGGTAGGACTTTGGGGGGGGGCGGTTGTAGTGGGAGAGGTTGTGAAGGCAGTATGCACCCGGGGAGAGTGGTGCATTTCAATGGCAACCTCCTCAAGTGAGGAAGGTTCCAGATGTATAGGTGCCCCAGAGGTGGTTGCTACAGGCTCCTGTTGAGAGGAAACTGAGTGGTGAGGTGAGTGAGTACGTGTATACTGGGGGGTTATGACCAGTAGATATAACCTGCGTTTGTGTTGCAGGGGCATCCTCAGGGGACTTTTTCCCTAAGTAGCCTTTTTGGCTTTCTTGTGTTTGGGTTTGGTGGGGACAATGGATTTGGAGGTGGTGGTTGTGGGTTCCAGCTGCGTGGGTTTTCGCAGTTTGGCAGCCAGTTTGAGTGACTGGTTGAGTTGTGCCTGGAGTATACTTCAGGAATACAGCCGTGGCAGGGACTCCAAGGCCAACAAGTCCCTCAGCTTCAGCTGGTTTACTATAATGGCCATTAGGAACCGAGGATATAATATCCATCGGTTAGCTCTAGGCTTGGAGGCCATATCCTTGAGTTCAAGAAATATATTTTAGAAAAATTTAAGCTTTGTTGGTCAAGGATAGAGAATAATACCTGCTGCCACCTCGTCGACATTTGATCCCAGAAGAAGTCTTAGGAGCTAAGCATACATTCACCATATGAAAAATTAGTCGTTCCGCATCATGGAAATGCTTCTTCAGGATGGTAGAGGCGTTGAGGTTACCCTGGTATCCATGTGGGCAAATGATAGATCAGTGGTGCCCTTTGGATACCCGGTGGGGAAAGTGGCATCATCCAGTTGTAGGGTTTGGCGAAGGATTTCTGGAGTGATGACCACCTGACGGTGTTGACGAACGACTGGAGAGAGTTGGTGTCATTCTTCCCATTGATGAGGGGACGTTCGTCCAGAACTGATGGAGGGATTCGGCATGAATGGTAGGATTTAGAAGGAAAGCCGTTTTGTATGGAGAGTTGATCATTAGATCAATGGCATTATCAAAATTTGTCCAGAAGGGTGATTTGGTAAGGTAAGCAACACAGTTGTGTCGTGGTTTAAGCTTCATGTTCGCCATTGATGTGAGAGAAGGTTCTGAGTTCTTGAACGTTAGGTTTGAGATGATGAAGCTCTGTAAGATAAGGTATTTATAGGGTATGGGTTATAAAGCAACTGAAGGGTTGGTATGAGTCATCAGTAGTTTTAAACGACTGAAGACGTGGTATTAACCTTCAGAGGTTGAAACAACTGAAGTCTTGGTTTAGGCATCAGTAGTTATAAAACTACTGAAGACCATGGTTTTAGCTTCAGATGTTGGAAACAACTGATAACTTGGTGTTAGTCATCAGTAGTTATGAAACTACTGAAGACATGGTTTTGTCATCAGTTGTTGTAAACAGCTGACGACGTGGTGTTAGTCATAGTAGTTGTGAAACTACTGAAGACATGGTTTTGTCATCAGTGTTGTAAAAAACGACGTGGTGTTAGTCATCAGTGGTTGTTGAAACTACTAAGCATGGTTGTCATCAGTTGTTTAAGATGAAGCAGCATTTTAGAAACAACTGAAGAAAAAATTCATCAGTAGTTTTCGTCAATTCATAGCTTTTCAGTTGTTTCATACTGTCCTCAACACTTACTCATCAGTCTTTTTGGCTGTTTTTCAGTTGTTTCATAGGACATCAGTACTTATCTGTTTGTACTTATATTAGTAGTTATGACTGTATCAGTTCTTGTAACAGAATCAGTACTAGTTTGTGATATGGTTACAAATGATCATCAGTACTTATTTACTGAGATCATCAGTAGTTATCACTTATTTTAGCTGCAGCATACCAAGCCTTAACACTAGGTTTTGGAAAGTCGAACTATCCAAAGGCTTAGTAAAAATGTCTGCGAGCTCATCAGCACTAGGCACAAACTTTGGATCAATTAGACCTTTTTCAAAACAGTCCCTAATAAAATGATGTCTGATCTCTCTATGTTTGGTCCTAGAGTGCTGGACAGGATTCTTGACAATGCAAAGAGTTGAAGCACTGTCCATTAATAATGGAGTCTTAGTCTCTGTAATGCCATAATCCAAAAGTTGGTTCTGAAGCCAGAGTACCTGAGAAGTACAACTTGCAGCAGCAATGTACTCTGCTTCAGCAATGGATGTAGCAACAGATGTTTGTTTCTTACTCTTCCAAGAAATCAAACAGTTGCCTAGAAATTGACATCCACCAGAAGTTGACTTTCTGGTTAACTTACACCCTGCATAGTCACTGTCAAAAAGCAACCAATTTGCAAGAGTGTCCAGTGGAATACCATAAACCTAGAGATTGTGTACCTTGCAAATATCTAAAGATCCTTTGACTGCAATCAAGTGAGACTCTTTAGGAGAACCCTGAAATCTAGCACAAACACACGTTGCAAACATGATATCTGGTCTAGAAGCTATTAAGTACATCAAGGACCCAATCATACATCTGTAAAGTGTTTCATCTCACCAGCCTTACCTTTCTGATCTGCATCCAGTTGTGTGGTGTTGCACATGGGAGTAGAACAGGCTTACAATTTTGTAAATCAACTTATTCCAAAGATCTTTTGTATATTTAGACTGATGAATGAAAGTCCTATAAGCCTTTTGTTTGATTGCAATCCTAGAAAGAACTGTAATTCTCCATTGCACTCATTTCAAACTTCTTATGCATTAATTGGTAATCACACAACTAGGGATCAGAGGATGCAAAATAATATCATCAACATAATTTGAACAAGTACCTTATGCTGATCCACCTTCTAATGAATAAGTTTTATCTATGGAGCCTCTAGTGAAATTATTTTGAAGAAGAAAATTTGATAATGTCTCATACCAGGCTCTAGGAGCTTGTTTCAACCCATAAAGAGCCTTATCAAGCTTGTATACCCAATCTGGATGTATTATCCTCAAAACCTGGTGGTTGACCACATAAACCTCTTCTTTTATTTTACCATATAAAATGCACTTTTAACATCCATTTGAAAAACTTTAAAATTGTGAATGCAGCAGGCTAAGAACAATCTAATTGCCTCCAGTCTGGCTACAGGGGCAAAGGTCTCATCATAATCAATACCTTCTTCTTGTGAAAACCCTGAAACCCAGTCTGGTCTTGTTTTTAACAATAAGCCCACTTTCATCTGTTTTGTTCCTAAACACCCATTTAGTGCCTATTGCACACTTACCTGGGGGTAGAGGAACCGTTCCCACACTTCTGTTTCTTGAACTGAAGTCTCAAGCTGCATGGCTTCCACCCATCCATTGTCTCTCAAAGCAAGCATGATAGTTCTTTGGCTCTTGCTAACTGATGAAGAGAGCATAGAACACCAAGTTAGACAATTGACTTCTGGTTTAGACGCCAGCATTGATACCACCAATGATTTGAGACATGGGGTTATTCTTCAGCTCTTGGTGCACAATAAGATCAGTGCAAGTGTTTGTAGCCAGTTCAGCATCAGCAGATGTTGATTCAGATTCTTGAAACCAAGTATTAGATGGCAAATCAAACGATGTAGAGGAATCAGAAATCTCATCAGCATTTGTTGTGGATGGAGCTGTTGAAGGTACAGGAACATCAAGTTTAGCAGACTAGGCAGTTGGTCACTGAACTTGAAAAGGTGAGTACTGATATCCATCATCTTCAGTACCACCAGTGGAAGACTTGCTGCAGAAGATGATTTATCCACATGATCTGCACAGCTGGAGTTTGATAAGGAGCATATTGCAGTATGGCCAGATCAAACAACTCCACAGGGTTTTGTGGAATTTTATCCTTAGGAGATTCATTGAATTTCACATGCAAGGTTCTTCAACTATCTTGGTTCTGCAGTTGAAGACTCTGTAAGCCTTGCAGGTGGATGAATAACCTACAAAATACCCTGCATCCACCTTAGGATCAAATTTGTGGAGTTGACCCTTTGTGTTGAGAATGAAACAAGGACATCCAAAGGCTCTAAAGAATGAAATCAAAGGAGCCAAATAATGTAGAGCTTCATATGGAGTCTTCATCAACCTTGATTTACTAACACTCTATTCTGCACATAGCAAGCTGTATTGACGCTTCAGCCCAAAAGGTCAAAGGCAAACCAGAGTCAGCCAACATGGACCTTGCAGCTTCAATTAAAGTCCTGTTCTTTCTCTCCACTACTCCATTTTGTTCTGCCTTTTGATTCCTTTTGAAAGATAAAAATCATCAAGTGTATGGTTTTGAATTCAGTACCATTGTCACTCTTATACTTGACTGATAGGGAATACTGCTTCTCAACATACAGCATAAAGTTTGTAATCTTCTGAGCAACCTCATCCTTTGAATGTAGAAAGAAAGTCCATACGAATCTGGAGTAATCATCCACAATTACCAGACAGTATTTCTTCTTTGCCATGCTCATCACTCTCATAGGACCAAATAGATCCATGTGCAGTAACTGCAAGCAGGTAGTGGACTTAGGTTCTTCAATGGGAGGGAATGAGACTTTGTGCTGTTTTCCTTTCAAACAAGCAGTGCAGGCTTCATCACAATGGAACTCCTTTATTGATAAACCTCTCACTAAACGATTGTGGATCAGCTGATTCATGTTTCTGAGATTGACATGACCCAGCCTTCTATGCCATAGTTTAGATTCCTGAAGAGAGGCTTTGGAGAACAGGCATGGATGACCCTTCAAATCAATCTTCTTTGACAAATGCCAAGGCATACACTCTTCCGATCTGTTGGCCTTCAGGAGAGTATGTTCATCCATTACCTTGTCAATCAGCCTCAGAACTTGGGAAGACAGAATCCTGCAGTTCTGGCTTGTGAAAAGTGCAACATGCCCTTTATCACACATCTGACTGACACTCAGCAGATTATACTTGAGATTCTCCACATGGTGACATCGTCAAACGGATTTGTCCATTAGACACATATCCTTCCCAATGATGTAACCTCTGGCATCATTTCCAAATGAAACAAATCCCTTTTTCTTGAGAGTAGTCATTAAGAAGAGAACTGATCCCAGTCATATGCATAGATCCTCCACTGTCCACATACCAGATGCTCCTTTGGCATGTTGAAGAACCTGCATAAAAGAAAACTAGTTAGATTTTGAGACCCAAACCTTTTTGGTTTTGGTATGTTTTCATCAACAGATGCAACCATAACTTGTTTCTTATGATTAACAGCTGAAGAATGAGATGGTGCTGAAATGGATTCCTTGATTTGGGCTTGGAATGCCTTTCAGTGATTTGATCACAGGTGCATCTAGTTGGTTAACTCTCCCCAACAAATGCTGAACCATCATAACTAGTTGTGTCTGATTTGTAGCCAAAGCTTTCAGCTCTTGTGACATATCAGTACTTGTGTTTGATGAGTTCCTGTGATCCACCATTTCCTCCATAAAATTAACAGACTTAGTCTGATGTTTATCATGAGGAGCACCATCAGCTGTTTTGTGATGAACCTTATCCTTCTTTTTGAATTTGGTTGAAGGCTTGGGTTTATCACAATGGAATGATTGCGGTACAAACTTGGTCTCAAACTCAGTTTTCATTTCATCCATCTGGATTTTAATGAGCTTATCTCTATTGAGTTTGGAACCCTTTCTGTACCAACATTCATGAGAAAGATGATTGAATTTACCACATATTTCACATGGCTTATTCTTCATCTTGGATTGATCAACTGCTGATGTGGAAACTATTGAATGTGTGCTCTTCAGTACTTTCCTCCTTTCAGTAATTTTGTTCAGTACTGAAGAATCTGTAACAACTAAGAGTTGTTCTTCAGCTGTTCATTGTCAGCAGTTGTTAATCCATTTATTTCAGCTAATTTGAAATGCTTTTCAGTTGTTGTAACTTGCCCTTCAGTACTTAAGTTACTTTGAGGGACAACATCTGAAATACTCAGCTTCATGTGCTTACCAGTAGTTAACCCATCAGCCAATTTACTTGCTGAGGTATCAACCCTTATTTCATTTTGTGATTTTGGGAGATCACTTGTGGATGATGCACATGATAATGTGGTTTGGAGATTGCTTTCACTTTTAGATGTTACTATTGGTTTTGGAGTAAAATCTGTTGAGGTGCAATATGGTTGTAACCAATTCCAAACTTCACATTCGAAGCAGATTGCTTACTGAGCAGCATTTCAAATCCCTTGCAGGATGACACCTAGCGGTCACACTCAACTTGGGTAACTGCAAGTTTTTCTTTGAGTTCCTTATGGTTCTCAAGAATGACCTCTAGCTTAGCCTTTTCATCATTTAATTGGCATTAAGCTTATAAATCTCATCATCTTTGTCCTTAAGGACAGACTCATATTCAGCTTTTCTTTTGGAAATAGTTTGCTCAAGCTCTTGATTTTGATTAATTACAGCTACATTTGCTTCTCTAATAGAGACAAATGCATCTATGCAAGATTTAGAACAAAGCTTGGCCTTAGCCTCAGAGGATACCTGGGTTACTTGTGAAGAAGATGCATTGGAGCATGAACCCTCAGTAGATTCCAGGGCCATGAGAGCTAGATTCCCAAAAGGATGTTCACCACAATGTTGACCATCACCAGTAAATAATTGCTTAGTACCAGAGAGATCATCTGGTAAACTGCTCCAGTCAACATTACAGGGGTGAAAAAGCTGTGATGAGGTTGTGATTGAGATGGTAGAGGCTCAGGTAATGCTTGTGGTTGTTGTGCAGTAGGAACATGAACTGGATTTGGTTGAGGCATGTAATAGCAGGGATACGGATATGACATTGGACCTTGAGGGACAAAATATGCAGGCGAAATAGGTTGTGAATGATGACCAGAACTAGCAGGATGTTGTCCCCTGTTTTGTGGACTAGTACTTGGAAAAGTCACAAAGGGTGTAGAGGAGTTAGATCCAGATGATCTACACTCTCTTGCAATGTGTCCAAGCCTTTGGCATTTGTGGCACCTCAACTTACTCTTGTCAAAACCAACTTTGGTTTTGCCAGAGAGTCCTGGAAATTTCCTGCCAGTCCTCTTGTAGAACTTCTAGATCTGATATAATCAAGGCCATTTGGCTCAGAATATCCATCTCTTCTAGATCATCATCAGCTATTCCTTTCAAATCATCCATGATAAAACACAAATTGTCACTATTACAGCCAAGTGACTATCAACACCAACGAATGCATGATCTGAACTGTTTGAAGAGAAATCTATATGCTCATCATAATTACTTTCAGATGCAGCATATTCTGACTCATGACCAACCAAGGCAGTGTTCCCTGGTACAAAGTCATCAGTGAGCTTTCCTGATGATGCCAGTTTCCTTTTCTGCTCTATCTCTCTCTCAAATGTAAACAGTTTCCCATGAAGTTGGGTGAGAGATAGTTTATCCAGATTTGCACTGGAGCGTAGGACATAGTGTATGTGTCCCATCTCTCAGGCAGTGATCTAAGGAATCTGTTGTTCATCTGGCTATGGGATATTCATGTTTGATCATTTTTAGCTCAGAGATCAAACTGGATAAACGCTCAAACTGTTGAGTCAGTGTCTCACCCTTCCTATGAGAGAATGTTTCATATTGTTGGGCAAGGATTTCTCTGTTGTTTGCTAAGACCTCATCAGTTCCACCAATTGTTCCTTCAGTGCATTCCAGAGGTCATGAGCAGTTTCATGATGCATAAGCCCTGAATAGATTTCATTCGGCAGTGCCATGGCCAGAATTCCATGGGCTTTAGCATCAACCTCAAACAGTTTCCAATCTTCATCTGAGTATTGTTCCTTCTTCTTCGGAACCATTTGATTGGTTTTCGGATTGTTCACCATAGGCTTATGTGGACCATGTACCACCGATGTCCAACAACCTGAACTGTTAACAGACAGGTGATGAAGCATTCTTCACTGCCATATGTTATACTCAGTCCTAACCAACATCGGAGGCTTGGTTGAAGAACCGGTATTGTGAGGGTCATTAGAAGGAGTAGTCATTCTCAGATTCAACCAAAATCAATTAAGTTTTAACAGATTTAGAACAAAACACAACAAACCAAATTGAACCACGAGAAAACAAAAAGCAATAAAACAAAAGTAGCAGAAATTCAATCAAACTATAACCAATTCTTGCAAATATGCTAATTCAATCAAATGCAGATATCGATTAGCAGTTTCAATGATCAATTGTTAGATAGATCAAAGATTAACCTGCTCTGATACCAATTGTTAGGATCAGTGATCTACGTTTGATTGATTAGAGAGTATTGCAGCGGAAATCAAACAATGAATTAGACAATTCACAAGAATATAGTTGATATTCAAAGTAAGAGCAAACGATTATAGAAAGAATTCTGCAAATCAAATATTTCATTCAATATGCGCTTTCGTGGTGGCAAAATGTCACACATACAATCAGGTCAATCATCCCTTATATAAGAATGTCGTGGTGGAATATTCCTTATATAGGAGATGTGACGTCTGCTGATGTCATTTGATAGTGACATATAACAGAATTATTCAGACTACTGAAAGTTAACACAACTACTGAAGATGTCAAAACAACTGACATCTTCTTACAAAAATACTAAGTGTTAACTATCACTACAACTACTGAAAAGAAACTACTGAAACTACAACGACTGAAGAACATGCTCTTCAGTCATTTTACAGATACTGAACCATAAAAGAAAACTACTGAAAGGAAACCATCACAATAACTGAAGAATGCTTCTTCAGCTGTTGTAACAAACTCTAAAGGCTTCAGTACTTGTACTTGAACTTCAGCTGTTGTCATCAGCTGATGTCTTCAGTCTTTGTACTTCAGCTGTTGATCTTCAGTACTTTAGTCTTCAGCTGTTGATCTTCAGACTTTGGTCTCCAGCTGTTGAAGTCTTCAGTACTTTAGTCTTCAGCTGTTGATCTTCAGACTTTGGTCTTCAGCTGTTGAAGTCTTTAGTACTTTAGTCTTCAGCTATTGATCTTCAGACTTTGTCAAATAGATGATCAAGTCTTCAGCAGTTGTTGTGATGTCTGTGGGACTTAGAGGTTTTTCTAATCAGGCTCATTGGTTCTTTTGGTCCAACACAAGCAGATCTCTATCTCTCTACTTACAATGAGTTACAAGAGAACATATATATAATACTATCTACAGCCGGAAATACTTTGATACTAGCTGGGATCCTATAGCTAAAGTCTTACTACAAGACTAAAGATTATGGTATCTCGGATAAAGTCTTATCTGAGATTTGGTAGTCAGCACATGTCCCTGACTTACCTTTTGTCACCAACTAAAGTTGGTAACATGTACTATCATGAAAAGGTTAACAGTGGAATAAAGTATGATCAACAACATGACTCTTTAGGAAGAAGCCATGCTATATCAGAAGTCTGCAGCGGAGTGTCAGAGACCATACTTGTGTCCACTGGTTCATAGCAGTGTCTTCCGAAGTTTAAATGGCTTCGGAAGAGTAACTACTCCCGAAGCCACTTATACTTCGGAAGAGGCTGCTTCTTCAAGGCTTGGAGACTTCTTCTTTTCATCATACTTCGGAAGTGGTCTTTACTTTATTCTTCTAAGTCTTGAACTTCGAAAGTATGCACTTGTCTTCGGAAGTAAAGTTTTGTCTTCGGAAGTTGATCTTTCATTTTGTCTTCAGAAGAACATTACAACCTTCAGAAGTTCCATGCTAAGCTTCAGAAACCGTTTGCATGTAGCACCAAAATAGCTTAAGTGACATAGTTTTGGTTGCATTAGCCTTCTTCTTGATCCAACATGAGCCTCTAAAGATCAGAGAGGGAGATAGTGATGATGATGTTGATAGTGATGATGATGAGAGTGATAGCAGTGTCTTCCGAAGGTTAAATGGCTTCAGAAGAGTAACTACTCCCGAAGCCACTTATACTTTGGAAAGGCTGCTTCTTCAAGGCTTGGAGACTTCTTCTTTTCATCATACTTTGGAAGTGGTCTTTACTTTATTCTTCTAAGTCTTGAACTTCGAAAGTATGCACTTGTCTTTGGAGGTAAAGTTTTGTCTTTGGAAGTTGGTCTTTCATTTTGTCTTTGGAAGAACATTACAACCTTCAGAAGTTCCATGCTAAGCTTCAGAAGCCATTTGCATGTAGCACCAAAATAGCTTAAGTGACATAGTTTTGGTTGCATTAGCCTTCTTCTTGATCCAACATGAGCCTCTAAAGATCAGAGAGGGAGATGGTGATGATGATGTTGATAGTGATGATGATAGAGTGATGATGAAGATGATGATGGTAATGATGAAGGTGATGATGAGGATGGAGGAGACATTGAAGGAGGAGAAGAGTCTTCTGCTTCCGGTGCACAGGAAGCTAGTGAGAGGCGGACCAAGAAGACCCAAGATCCAGGTGCCTCGACATCAGCCCCGACAGCAGAAGGACACAGGATCCAAGACAAGAGTAATATTTAGATGTTTTGTTGTTATTTAAACTCATTTGTATTTGGATCATGTATAAAATTTATGTAATGAATGTTTATATATAATGTAAATGGTTATCCTTGATTATTAATTATTGATTGCTGTGTTACATGTTTTAAATCAAGCAGAACCAAACTTTCAAAGGGATGAACATGACGTTGCTCCCCTACAATAGATCAAGACTCAGCTCACGATGATTCTTGATCTACAGGGCATTGTTAGGAGATCTGTAATGTACACTCCTGAAGAAGGAGAGATCATTCACAATCTCATTGACGAGAAAATTGCAGAAATGTTCAAGCTTAATCCCGATGAGATTGTAAAGGACCCTCCAACCTTTGTAGAAACCAGTGATGACGAGCTGAATGCCATTGATGAAATAGAGATAGAGGACGTCACTGCAGAGCACTATCCCGAGTACGCTGACAAGAGGGAAATGCGGTTCCAAATTTGGGTGACTCTCTGGTCGGTGATACATTTGAGATACTAGATAAGATGGAGCAAGAGTTTGAGAAGGTTAACGGACAAGCCCAAGCCTCAAACCCTGATGTTGATATCAGAAAGGCTGAATGGGCTGCTTGTTTTGAGGAGATCCGAGCCCAACGCGCTGCTCCTAAACAGAATGTCTACACCAAGCTCTACAATGTGAAGAAACATCACAAGGTGTCAGGAAAAATTATTGCGTGGGCATATTTTGATGATCTTAATGTTTACGCAGTGAAAAGAGAGAAAGGTATTGAGTATTTTAGATTGCCACATGATCTAAAGACTCTACCTGTTTTGAGCTCAACCAGCTGGCTAAACTAAAGCTGTTATACGTTAACCCGAGAAAGATGTTAGGCTGGTTTGAGGCTGCCTTGAAGAAAGAGTACCACACCAGGTGGGTCAACTTCAAACCTCAACAACCTACAAGGTATATCAGACGTTCTGAATTGATCCCATAACTAGAAAGCCAAAGATAGTGCTGAAGTGGAGTCCTCCATGAACAATGTCAAAGATCCCTCTACGGGAAATGCCACAAGACTTCACTCCTTATTTCAAATGGTGGTACTATGATTGGAGAACAGGGGAAGCTGCCATAGTTCTGAACGAAGAGGGAAAAATGGATACTATCAGGGTATTCGACCCGATGTGGCTTACCAACTTGTCACTTGACGACGTCTACACTCTATACAAGTGGCCACTGTTCTATGACACGCATGATATTATACAAGCCCTCCAATTCCAAATAGTGATACGACTGTGCTTTGCATTTGAAATACATGCAGGAGTCACAAGAGAGGAAAAGTACAAGAAGTATGAGGAGGTTATGAAGAAGGTAAGACGATAGATAGATCTAGGTCCAAGGGAAAGTTTGTTGATACACTTATGTACCTAGATCCTGATCTCAATGTATTATGTGTTAAATGTCTTGCACTTATGTAATAATGGGTACCTAATGAAATGATAATGTTTTGTTGTGATTTTATAATGTTTAATATTTCATTAATGAGTTGAGATACGCATATTGAATAGATTTTATAGGTTTGTGATTGTTTGAATTAATGTGCATAATGTTATAATAATGAAAACATTCAAACTTGGTTAAGTGAAGTTCTCATTCGTCCGACTGGACCATGCGCCCAAACAGTGGTCATGCTTCTGAATGGCCATGCAACTGAGTGTCCATGCGCCTAAATAGTCCATACGCCTAAACAGCTTCATGCGTCTGACTCAGTCGCACGACTGAACATTCAGTCGTGCGAATGGATCAACCGCATGGTTCAATCACACGAATGAACAAAGCTCATGTTTCAGTCGCCCGAATGAGCAACCCTAACCTATAAATACCACTTAATTCATGGAAAAACAGAATAAATATAATGGAGTAGTGATAGAGTTAACACATTTGGATTTATGAGATGTCCTATGTTGTTTCCCTTTTAGGCATGCAACACAACTATCTTTGCAGAAAAACTCCTTTTTAGGCAAACCATGTACCAAGTTATTTTTAGCCAATTTATTCATTGTCTTAAAATTTACATGACACATACGTTTATGCCATAATGTTGACTCATCACTATCAACTTTGGAAAGAAAGCATAATACTTCACCCATTGGGGAAGCATTATTCATATCTAGCTTGTACATATCCCCTTTCCTGGGAGATCTAAGAAGCACCAATTCCGAAGGAATTGTCATCCCTGGTTTGAGGATAATGCACCCATGTTCTGTGAAAAGCATCTGGTGCTTTTGATCACAGAATTAAGAAACACTTAACAGATTGTGTTCAAGCTGCTTGACAAAGTGGGCTTTGTCAACTTTTAGTTTACCATTGGATATACTCCCTCTGCCAGAAATATATCCTCCGACCTCACCTCCAAATTGGACAGGACCTCCATAATAGTTCTAAAACTGTTGAATTAGAGATCTGTTCCCTGTCATGTGCTTGGAGCATCCACTATCTACAATCCATACATTGTTGTTCTTGTCAAATGGATGTCCCTACACATAAGATGAGATTATAAGTTTTGTTTGGAAGCCCAAGCATTGCTGGTCTCGGGTTCTTCCAAGGATAATGACATAATTGAACCAAATGTTATGCATGGGGGTTCAATAGAGGTCTTTGAAGAAGAGGTTTGGGCTGCAACATCTTCCTTGATCTTCCAGTCCACCCTTTGACTGACCTTGGAGGATGAGCTTGTTGAAGCTTTTGCAGCATGGCCTTCTTCCGAATCTTCTTTCTTTTTGGAAGAATCCTTCACCACCTTTTCTTCCAACGTAGCCTTCTTCTTGGATGGTTTCAAGGGAACCTTCTTGTTCTTCCGAACCTTAATGGCTTTTACTTCCGAAGCCATTTTCCCTTCGAAGAAGGAGTTTCTTCTGAAAGCAACCTGGCTTCCGAGACTAGCCTTCCTTTTTTCATTACTTGAACCGTTTAAAAAGGTCCAATTGTGAAACCTTACTTGACTCCTTCTTTCCTAACATTATTTGCATAATGTGTGCGTGCAGGATTGTAGTAACAATTTTTGCTATGTGATTTTGAGGCCACACATGATGCATGCAATGTTAGTCTTTTGGGAAAGTGAGGGTTGCTGTGTCTTGGGCTTCTTTTCTTCATCAGCAACTTTTCCCTTCAACTTTTGATCCTTTGGTAGGACAGGAATGCTGGTATTACATTCCTTTCCTCAATCAAATTTACCTACCACTTAGAATCTAGCTGAGATAAAGACACCCTTCTGCTTGGGGTCAATCTTTAGTTTGGACTCAGCCACCTTCTTGGCAATTCTTCTAGTAGCTTTAGCTCTGCTTCTTCTGGCTTTAGTGGTTAGGACTTGATCTTCACAGTAGGAGATGAGTACATCTACCTGTTCCTTCCCTGTGGTGGCCACTATTGATGCCTCATCCTTCAACTCTAGAAAGGAAGGGTCAGTAGTTGGAACCTCTTGCTCTTCAGTACCACATCTAGGTTGTCTAATAGACTCATAGGAGTGTGGTGGAGCGATTTCATTGGTTTCCAACCCTCCTTTGTTTTGATAATAGAGTTTGGAATGAGAGGATGATGCAAGAATAGCTTGGAAGTTCTGCTAAGAAATAGCATGCTTCCTGGCTTGAGCCTCAGCAGTGACAGGCTGGGCTTGAGCCTCAAACAATTTGGATATCAGATCCTTGATTTGAGTCTTGTAGTTGGTGTGTTCATGTTTTAAAAGAGATACAGTTTTCTCTAACATATCAATTTTCTTTTGATAGTCAGATTCAGCTCTTTTAAAATCAGATTTTAGAATATTTAAAGACTTAATATCGGATCTTATTTCCATATTGTAGTCCTGATAAAGTTTAACTTTAGCTATACAGGCTAGAGTACATAGATGTTCATATACCTGGGCATCATCTGTTCCGGCCATGAGAGCTTGAGCAGGAGTCACATCCTGTACCATGAAGCTCCAGTCAACTTCTTGAGCCATTGCAGCTATTTCAATTGACCTCTTAGTGGGCTTTGAGGTTGAGGGATGTGTGGAGGCCTGTGGGGTTCCCGGATTGGTTTTGGGAGCCTTGCATTCCCTTACAAAATGACCCAGTTGGTTACAGTTGTAACACTTTGCCTTGGTCTTGTCAAACCTGAACTTGCTGGTAGTTGGGTTTTGAGGGAAATGCCTTCCAGTTCTCTTAAAGAACTTCTTCGCTCTGTAAGTTAAGAGAGCCATCTGCTGGACAATGTCCACGTATTCTACATCATTTGGACTAAAACACTCAAGATCACAACCACAAACAATCAAACACAATCAAACAGAGTCCTCGGTGTACTTTACCCACTCGGCAAAGGCCTCTACGTTATTCTCATCGGGTTGATCGGGAATGGGATTGTCTAACACATAGGACTTCTTTTCTTGCTTGAGAACAATTCTCAAGTTTCGATACCAGTCCATGAAGTTCCCATGGTTTAGACGTTCCTTTTCAAGGATAGTCCTTAGTGATAGGTTATGGACGGTCGGGATTGAGTTGTTGTTGTTAGCCATCTACAATTTTACAAAGTTCAATTTTTAGTATTTTGATATCAAAGTATTTTACTTATTAATACCCTTTTATGTCTCATAGACAATTAATAATTAAAATCTAGAATCCAACGTTATATTTAAATATCGGTTAGGTGACCTTTATCCCTTTATTTAAATTAACAAGGTAGTCAACGTTCGACAATTGTAACCTATTACAATTTCTAGTTGTATGGGATCGGTTTAAACATCTTATGTTTTGTTTGGCATGTTTATCCCATCAACACCGTTTGTACGTCATGCTTCGGTGATCCTATTGCATGATTTCCAAATCAAGTCGTCCTACTTAGAAACACTTGTGATTTTACAAATATAAGTGGTTAGGTGACCTTTATCCCACAAATATGATAATTTCACCTCAACTTCACAAGTTTCTACATTTATGGTTAGGTGACCTTTATCCCATAAATAAGTTGCAAGTAAATTGAGTGTTGTTTAAAAGGATGGTGTTACACTTGTTTTGAAAAGGGTTTTGCGGTTCTAAAATTCTAGTTTTTAGAAAAAACCTTTTATACCATGCAATTTGTATGCATTCAAATGCATGGTATTTTATGAAAAACTATTTTCATGATTCCTTTAAGGATAGAATTAAGTTTATCTATTTTCAATTAAAATGTCAAACTCAATTAAAACAACCAAACATAAAATATAAGTGCATAACCATAGCCAACTATTTTGACCACACTTGCTTGCCATAACAAGTGTGTCAAGAGGTCACCTCTAGGGTAAAAAAATGACACAATGTTGTGTAGATGAACTCCCACTTGAACTTGCATCCAAATGCTTCAAGTATTCCTTTTGTGTTGTGATTCCACCACCATCTTTAGGCACCTTCTTTGTCTTACAAATCAGCCCCAAAATGCTTATTACATAGAAAAAAACTTAATACATTTTTCTAGGAAAATAAAGTGCAAACTAATCTATTTATTACATACCAAATGAAACAAATAATTACATAGCCTTTATTACAACCAAATGAAATCACAACCACAAACAATCAAACACAAGGTCATAGCTAGGTTTTATGCACTAAAACACATCCAAATATGTATACAATATTCGTGAATGGCAGCCCCTTTTGAACCCAAATTCTCAGCTAAAACAAACCAAGAACAAGTGGGTTTTCGTCCAAACAAACAAACTATCTCATGATATTAATTTTTCAAGATCCTTACATGCATATAAAAGTAATATCTTGAAAAACAAAGGGACTTCCATGTGTGAAATTTCCAGCCCACTTTTTATTAAAAAAGGACCCGAAAATTTCTATTTTTGAAGCATGTATCCATATAACCGGCTCTTGATGCCATTGTTGGGTTTTGTAGACCCTTACCAAAGTCATATTAACCATTTATTATGTAAAATGCAGCGGAGTTTAGGTCAAAAACGTGAGTTTATATATCATATACACTGTTAAAACAAAACCCAAGACAAGGATCTATTTATATGGAAGAGCATACTATCAAAAACCACTCAAGAACACATTTACTACCTTAGAAACGTGGAGAATGATGCACGAAGATGATGATGTTTGAAAGCTAAGACTTCAATGTAGAAGCCGTCAAGAGATGATACCCACAAGCCCTTGATGACACCTTACTTGCTAGGTTGTAGAACACCAACTTCATTCACTTCTTGTGGATCCAAATCAACACAAGCAACACTGAATTTCAGCTCACAATGACTGATTTTCAGCCAAGAGAAGCCCTCTTGTTCAGCCCCAAAAACTGATTTTTGATAGAGGATTGAGAGAAAAGTTCTTCTTTTGCATGTAAGAGAGAGAGTGTTAGATTGGAGAGTGTTGATGCTTTGAAGTCTTGCACTTTACAAGACAAAATGGGTGGGGACACCAAGGCCAAGGGGGCCGAATTTTTCATCCAAAAAAATGGGTTTCCCTCCCATTTCCATTTTATAAAAGTTACACTCTTGCCCTCTTGTTTTATAAAATTAAAAACCTTTTAATTTTATAACACTAACACTCTATTATTTGTCATTGTTTACTAGCTTAAATAATTGAAACAATAATATCTCACGAACAAATTATTCACATAATATTGTTCATTTACAAAAGCAGTGTTTTAGAAAACCTATTTTCTAAATTGGTGTCAATATTTATTTGTTTGATCTTATAAACGAATAAATATTTATTGGTGTTTATTTGGCTTGTTATTGCGTATGACCCGACTTGGATCATATCACACTAGCCACATCAATTTAATTTGTATCTTGGGCAGACTAAATCCTTCATGTGATATGTTTAGGGATTCTGGTTTTGGATAATCATGTAATGGTGGAGATGATATTTTTATTTAATTTCACAGTAAGAATTTAAATTTCGCAGTTTGATTTTTCTATAATTTCGCAGAATAGTTTCGCTAATTGAATCTTTAATTCGTAGATTTTTATAGTTTCGTCAAAAAATACGCAATTTCGCCGGAATAGTTTCGCCGGAATTACAGTTTCACCGGAATTGCGTCGGAGTTTCATCGGAATTGCGCAGGTGTTTCACCGGATGAAACTGTAATTTCGCTGGAACAGTTTGAACTTTCATTCAAGATCAGATTTAGTTTCGACCCATGAAGATTTGAAGCTCTCAAGAACACAGAGTAGTATGTGTGAGAGAAACTTTTCAGATCTGAAATTTTCTTTTAATTTCTTGTATAAAATATGTTATAGATTAGGAATTTATGTTGTATATCTTCAAATTTGTTGTAAATTGTTGTAGATCTAATGAATTGATAGTGATTGGGATGAAATTTGAATTTTCAAATCTACTTTCTCTCTCTAAACCCCTACTTTCTCTCTCTAATATTCTGATGAACACCTTAAAAAATCAGCAACAAATTCTTCAATTCTTCAATGCATTTGATCCAATAAGGCTCTGATACCAAATTGTAACTCCAGGATAATCACACTGAATCAAATCATGAAGAATTTGATCAAAATATGATAATCACAATCAAAACCCCTTTGATCTTCAATTGGATTGTAAAATATGTATTTACAAATAATCCCACAATCTATTGGTCATGCAACCATTAACCAATACTAATGACAATTAACCTATTTATAGTCTAAACTAATATTCACTAATTGCACTTAACTCCCTACACTTAGGCTAATTAATACAAAATTACATACTAAGCATAAAAATGACTAAAAACAAGATAATATATATTTTGTTCACACAAAATATATTTATTACAATAAAACTCCTAGTCATCTAAATCTTCAACGTCTAATCTCGGTTCTTCATCTCAAACGTGTTGGCTTTGACTTTTGTTGACTTTGACCGTGATGTTGACTTTTGTTGACTTTGACTGTGATGATAATATAGACTATCTTGTACATCTCCAACAATGTATGATTGATGCTTATGCATAATGGTATGCATGATGTATGTTATGCATGTATCATGGTGCCTTGTATGGTAATATTTTGTATGGTTATGCTTATGTTCCTGTTCATGTTCCCAGGACGCTCACAGCTTGTCAATCATTGCACATAAAACATATAATTACATTTAACTTTCATAAAACATTGCAACGAAACATCCTAATAACTTTTCATTTCATTATAAATGCTTTTGCAAATTAATACAACCATTCATTTCAAAAAAACCATTCGTTCGCATTATAATACAAAAACATTAACAAAAGAATGCCATCCAAATGCCAAGTAGCTGCCCCGCGCCATCCTCAGCAATACTCACCAGCCAACTGGAAAATGCATAAAATGTCAGCATTGCTGAGTGAGTTCTAGTTTTATAATAAAACATAATTTATCTTTCGTTTAAAACCATTCTTTGCAATCATACGTGATCATGCACTATACATACACACAGATAATATCATTATTATCTTCATCGTTCGTTCCTTAACTTTCATTCATACATTCACCATTACTTCTTTACATCCCATCCAAAACCATGAACTTTACCCCACCCTTAAGCATAAAGTGGGTACTGGCTGAGGTCTATCATACACCCCCATACATTGCGCCCGGTGGCCTGACCACAGTACCAGGGTAAGTTCAGGTGTACAATTGTCTTGTGCTATACCCCATCCGTCATGCATAAAGCGAGTACTGGGTCGAGGTCTTTCATAGACCCCCATACATTGCGCTTAGTGGCCTGACCACAACCCCAAGAGGTAAGACACAAAGGTTCTATACAAATGGTCGGTCATAAAGACGGACCCCAGTGTGCATCCTTCTGGGGTAGCTAACCCACACACCACTGAACTAATACCCTTCATTCAGCGTGTTTCGACATACAAGGCTTGCAAGACTTACTTTACTTCCCCTTGTTTATTAATGCATGTATTCTGTCATTATGTTTCTCTTTTCATATCTTCCACTTTACGTTACATAATACTTTCATTTCATTTATTAACATTCAACGTAAAGCCATGGGAAAATAAACATATAATGAAAGGAACATCAATATACACAGTCAACAACATCATACAGGGCATCATATATACATAATATACATCATACATACCATCATGCATAAGCATCAATCAAACATCATAACATCACCATACAATGCCCATCCATCACCTATGACCTCACAAGTCAACTTACATAGCCCCATGGGAACCTCCCAGTCAAAGCCTAAATTAAAAGTCAGAAAATAATCTAAGTGTTCATCCGCATTTCCATTTTTGTTCATCCACATTTTTTTACTCATCCGTATTTGTCAATGCTCATCCGCATTTGTTCATCCGCATTGACTTTACGCGTCCGCATTTGTTTAGTCGCATGAACTTCACATTTGTTCATCCACATTGACTTTAGCTCATCCACATTTGTCAATGCTCATCCGCATTTGCTCAACCGCATTTGCTTAACCGCATTAATTTTGTTCATCCGCATTTGTTCAGTCGCATGACTTACTCATCCACATTTGTTCAGTCGCATGACTTACTCATCCACATTTGTTCAGTCGCCTGACTTACTCATCCACATTTGTTCAGTCGCATGACTTACTCATCCGCATCTGTTCATACTTATCTGTCAATGCTCATCCGCATTAACTGTTCATCCGCATTTGTTGTACAATCGCATAAACTTACTCATCCACATTAATTGTTCATCCGCATTTGTTGTTCAATCGCATGAACCTTCTCATCCTCATGACCTTACTCATCCACACTAACTGTGCCTCCACATTGACTTTCCATCCGCATTGTCAACACTTAAGCAGTTTTCTAAACTTAGGCTTATGAAATACTATTTAGGTGTATGAGCAGCCTAGGGCACACTATTTGTTGGATCAAGAAGAAGGCTGGTGCAAGCAAAACCAAATCACTTCTACAATTTTGGTACTACATGCAAGGACTTCCGAAGCTTAGCATGGAACTTCAGAAGGTTGTAGAGCTCTTTCGAAGAGAAAGTGAAAGATTAACTTCCGAAGTTAGAACTCTACTTCTGAAGTCAAGTGCATACTTCTGAAAATCTAGTCTTAGAAGAATAAGCTAAAGACCGCTTCTGAAGTATGATGACAAGAAGAAGTCTCCAAGCCTTGGAAGAAGCAGCCTCTTCCGAAGTATAAGTGGCTTCGGAAGCATTTACTCTTTCGAAGCCATTTAACCTTTGGAAGACACTAATATGAACCAGTGGACACAAGTATGGTCTCTGACACTCCGCTACAGACCTCTGATACTGTATGGCGTTTTCTCAAAGAGCCATGCAGTTGACCATACATTATTCCACTGTTCACCTTTTTATGATAGTACATGTTAACAACTTTAGTTGGTGACAAAAGGTAAGTCAGGGACATGTCCTGCCTACCAAATCTCAGATAAGACTTTATCCGAGATACCTTAAACTATAGTCTTGTAGTATAGGCTTTAGTTATAGGATCCCAGCTGGTATCAAAGTATATCTGGCTGTAGGTAGTATTATATTTTGGTTTTCTTTGTAACTCATCCCATAATGCTTGTAAGAGTTTTGTATTATTGAGTTGAGAAGCAATATATAAAAGTACCTTGAAAATTACTTCCTGTGTTCTTTACTACTTTTTATATTATGATCAACTCTTACTGATTCTATCTTAATCCGAGTGTTGTTCTAGGTGAGTTTGAGAGAAAACAAAGTGTTAAGTAAATAACATCGATCCTGCAATTGGTATCGGAGCTTCTCAGGCTCTTGATTACGTGATCTAACCATCCAAGTCAACCTGTTTTTCACTCCTCCCTACAACCCAATCACTAAAATGGCCCTTATCAAGTCTGAGGTAGAAATGGGAACCATGAAAAAGGCTCCCATCATTACCCATGAAAATTTCAGGTCTTGGAGCAGGAGAATGGAAGGCTTCATCAAATACCAAGACAGCAAGATGCAGAACTCCATTGTCAATGGCCCGTATAAGCCAAAGATGGCATCACCTAGTGGAAACGGTGCCATGATAGAAAAGGCTGTAGAGGATTACTCTGATGAAGACAGAAAGAAGATAGACATCGACAGCAGTGCCATAACCATTCTTATGACTGCAATACCGAACTCCATCATGGTGGGATTCGAGCATTGCATGACTGCTAAAGAATTGTTTGATGCACTTGCTCAGATGTACTCAAGCTCCATGACTCGAAGAAAGACTCGCTGAAGCAGCAGTTTGAGAACTTCACTCATATTGCTGGAGAGACTCTCAGCGAGCAATACTTTAGGTACATGGATCTTATCTCTTCTCTTCAATCTATGAAGATCACTCCCGAACTTAGAGATCTTACTAGAAAGTTCATGAGTGCTCTTCAAACGAGTGGACATTCTACTGTGTCTCTATCAAGAGGACAGAGAACTTGAACACTCTCACCATGACTGAACTCTATGGCATCCTTGATGGATATCGCCTAGAAATGGAAAGTAAGAAGGGCCACCAAACAAGCAGACCCATGAGTCTTCCTGCTAGCAACACTTTAATGGTTGCTGAAGGGTCATTACCCCCACAACCTCAGCATTACCTGACTTACCAGCACTATCCTGCTCTCCTGGACCATACATCACTTTTCGTAAGACTCCAAGGTCTCAACAGGCTCAACACAACTCCTTTCAGGAAAGTTGTGCCTTTGTCTCAGGAAGTGGACACTCTGGTGATTTTCAATACTACTTTGATGATCTTGAGTGTTTTGGTCAAGACGATGTAGAGTATGTGGACATTGTCCAACAAATGGCTCTTTTAACTTATAGAGCAAAGAAGTTCATTAAGAAAACTGGAAGGCATTTCCCTCAAAACCCAACTGCCAACAAGTTTGGGTTTGACAAGACCAAGGCAAAGTGTACAACTGTAACCAACTAGGTCACTTTGCATGGGAATGCAAGGCTCCCAAGACCAATCCGGGAACCCCACATGCCCCCACATCCCTTAACCTCAAAGCCCGCTGAGAAGTCAACTGAAACAGCTGCGATGGCTCAAGGAGTTGACTGCAGCGTCATGGTACAGGATGTGACTCATGCTCAAGCTCTCATGGCCGGAACAGATGATGCCTAGGTATATGAACATCTCTGCACTCAAGCCTGTATAGCTAAAGTTAAACTTTATGAGGATTAGAATATGGAAATCAGATCTGATATTGAGTCTTTAAACATCTTAAAATTTGATTCTAAAAGAGCTGAATCTAACTATCAAAATAAAATTGAGGAGTTAGAGAAAATGGTGTCTCTTTTAAAACATAAACACACCAACTACAAGACTCAAATCAAAGATCTGATATCCAAATTGTATAAGGCTAAAGCCCAGTCACTACTAAGGCTCAGGCCAGGAAGCATGCTATTTCTGAGCAAAACTTCCAAGCTATTCTTGCATCATCCTCCCATTCCAAACTCTGTTATTAGAACAAAAGAGGGTTGGGAACCAATGAAATTGCTCCACCACACTCCTATGAGTCTATCAGACAACCAAGATGTGGTACTGAGGAGCAAGAGGTTCCAACTGCTGACCCTTCCTCACTAGAGTTGAAGGATGAAACAACAATAATGGCCACCATAGGGAAGGAACAGGTAGATGTACCTATCTCCTCCTATGAAGAAAAATCCTAACCACTAAGGCTAGAAGAAGCAGAGCTAAAGCTGCTAGAAGTACTTCCAAGAAGGTGGCTGAGTCCAAGCTGAAGATTTACCCAAAGCAGAAGGGTATCTTTATCTCAGCTGGATTCCAAGTGTTAGGTACTTTTGATTCAGTAATAGAGTGTAATACCAGCACTCTTGTCCTGCCAAAGGATCAGATGTTGAAGGGAAAAGTTGCTCATGAAGAAAAGAAGCCCATGAAACAACAACCCTCACATTCCTAAAGGGCTATCATTGCATGCATAATATTTGGTCTGCAAAACCACATGGCAAAAGATTGTTACTACAATCCTGCAAACACACATTATGCAAATAATGTTAGAAAAGAAAGAGTCAGGGAAGGTTTCACATTTGGACCTTTTCAAACGGTTCAAGTGATGGAAAAGGGAAAGCTAGTTTTGGAAGCCAGGTTGCTTTCGGAAGAACCTCTTTCTTTCGAAGGGAAAATGGCTTCAGAAGAAAAAGCTACTAAGGTTCGGAAGAACAAGAAAGCTCCCTTGAAACCTCGCCAAAAGAATACTGCTTCGGAAGAAAAGATGGTGAAGGTTTCTTCTGAAAAGAAAGAAGCTTCAGAAGATGGCCATGCTGCAAAAGCTTCAACAAGCTTATCCTCCAAGATC